>JAZHYW010014912.1:0-15385 GCA_037355805.1 Ixodes ricinus | reverse complement strand
TACTTCGTTCCGGTTACGTATTGCTATCTACAGTCCTTCATAAAGGGAGGAACGCTCTTCTAATCTATGGTCCTTTAGAAAGGGGAGAAACTTTTCGTCCTGAAAGCAGGGTATAAAGTTATTCCGTCGCCTGCATGTTATTATGGTGGCCCCGAATTGAGCAAATCGAGCAAATCGTGCTCAATGGAAGGAGCCGCAAATAAACGCCTTACACGAGCTTTCCGCGAACTGTATTTATATCCGAAGCCAGCTTCCCCCGCAGGTAAAGAAACTTGCGCTTCGAAAACAGTTACTCTTCTCGTCGTCACTACCCTGGCGGAGACAACCGATACCCAGTTACTTCACGCACTTTACGTCTCACCTTTACTATTTCTTGAGCCACCGTTCCTTCGTCAACCGCACATCACAGAGGAGGGGGCGAACCATTAGCGAAACGAAAAGCCGCTCTTAAGGGGCCCTGCAATCATAATTAAGCGTCTACCTTTTTTGCGGTTTCCACGTCTCTTGGGGTTCGGGCAAGCCAGCGGGCACGGAGAGAGTCACTAAATATCAGTGCGTCATATTTTAACCGGACGACGCGGAAACCTCTCCTCCACCGACGGGGGCGACCCGCGGTACCGAAAGCGCGCGTAATGTGACGTCTTAGGTCCTGGGCTTACATACTGGTCAGAGCCGCTAAAAGCTTCTTTTTAGTCGAAATACAAAATATAAGTGGCGCGAACCGTTTCAATTATTTATAAAAGTAGTTTTTGTTCAGTATTTGAGATCAGAAAAGAAACAAATGCAATTTATAAAGTACGGAAACAAGAAATGATCCGTCGACATACCCGCCACCAATCGGTGGAAAAGGCGGCGCCTACTAGAAAGGAGTAGTGGGATCAGGCGCCGACACGGAAAGGTCCCGGATGTACGCGGCGGCGCTGCGGCCGTAGGGACCGAAGGACCCGGCCGGCTCTGAGCGTTCCCAAGGCCTTCGGTGAGCAGCTTTGTCTTGCGGTTTGGCCGTTTCGCGGTATGGCAGCGCGAAGTGGCTCCCATTCTGAACTGATCTTTACCCCGTGTTTGCTGTCGTTTGTGGCCAATGAAGTGTCATGCCGAATTTGTGTTTAATCGCGCAGCAAATGCAATGAGAGCCGCTCTAGCTGCCCGCTACATACAGCCTATTCAGAACACGCTTTAGTGGCGCCCTCTCGCGCCGTCGACACGGAGTACGGCAGCCGTGAGCGCTCGCTCAGCTCACCACCCCTCGTCTAGTTCACGGCCACTCAAGCAACCAAGGACGTCATGAAGGAGGTTATTTTTTGCTTGTTTTTTGTAATTTTAATTTGCCTATAACTTCTAAAATAAATCGAAATTCGAGAAAAGAAAAGTGTCATTAGGTTACTACGTTCAGTGCGCTCAGGTTTGGTGCAAATTAAAAATTAGTAAAAAAGCCATTGCAGGACCCCCTTGAAAGAGGAAGTTCCAAGCCGCGGTTGCACATAACCAGAAATTATCACGTATCGTGAAAGAAAATTAAATCGCTTGCCACCAGACGGCAGGGTCAAGCAGAGTAACCGCAAGTAGCATTTTGAGAGCGAGAGAGAAAAGTGGAAAGGGCTACCGGCGCTTTCCTCCTTTCTGATTGTGTAGAAAGAGGGAAAGTCCCGGATGAGAGGCTCGGCCGGTGTTGGGTGTCTGCTGTGCCCCAACTTCGTTCGCGCTTTCTTTTCTGTTTTAAACTCGCAAACTTAATTAGAGCCGTGGTATTGGATGGCGACAGTTCCCCGGTCATCGGGACACCATTGCTGGGTGATAGGGTGCACGAATAGCGACAGAAAGCGTCGAATACTGCCCGAGGACATAAATGTAGCTTGTATGGAATCCGGCAAGACGAGTGCGGCTGCAATGTTTTTAAGCTCCCTCGCTTTCCGCATCACTGGAAGTGATGAACCATTCATCAATTTTCGCTTGCAATGGGCCTATTTCAACGTAGCCGTTTTTAGTAATCAACAAGCGATACACGAAACGGGAACCTCAATTAACTTTTGTAAACACCCGGAGCTGCTACAGATCGTTTTGCTGCGCTGCTTTTATATTGCGTTTCCGTGTTCTTATATTTCCTTGTCGATGAACGACGAAGACGTTCTACATGTACTTATATCGAAGCGCAGAAAGCCTCAAAGCAGCCACGAATTATTTTACTATTTGATGCAATATTTTGAGTACTAACCTTCAATTTCTATCACTGACACGTTCGCTGCCGCTGTTCCCCCGTCCCCGCACTGGCGGATGCCATGACTCGAACAAAGAAACGTGCACACTGGGCTCGAAAACGCAGATCGCAACACACAAGACGTACCCTGCAGCGACTATCCAGCGCTTCAAAGCGCCCAATCAACGGAAACAACCCACCAGCGGCACTCCAAGGAGCGCTTTTGCCGGCTCTCTGGTATCGCGCAGGAGATCGCGATTCAGGAAAACCGATAGAACTACCTTTTCAACAATTTCTAGCCTCACCCGGAGGCGGAAATAAGCCTTCAACTAAGTGTTGTAGATGATAAAATCGAGTCAGTCACCACTGCAAATTATTTTTATTAAGATAAATTCAGTTACAAATTTTTACAATCTGAAACAGCAGTTATCACGAGAAAACTGGCACGCACCTTGCGAGCGTACCCCATGTTCATTGGCGGTACAGCGTTCGGTGCGCGCTCCATTCACAAAATGTTCCGATCACAGTCGAGAGGATGGCGTTGAGGAAACGTGTTTTCGGTTTACAGACGCAATGCACTGCCGCCGAGACCAGGGTCATGTGGAAAGCGATGGAGCTTAAAGACATTGCAGCCGCTCTCGCCTTGCCGGATTCCTTGCAAGCTACATAGGTCCTCGGACAATATTCGACGCTTTCTGTCGTTATTCGTGCACCCTATGACCGCGCAATGGTGTCCCGATGACCGGGGGACTGTTGCCATCGAAGCCCGTGGCTCTAATTAAGTTTGCGAGTTTAAAACAGAAAAGAAAGCGCGAACGAAGTTGGGGCACAGCAGTCACCCAACACCGGCCGAGCCTCTCATCCGGGACTTTCACTCTTTCTACACAATCAGAAAGGAGGAAAGCGCCGGTAGCCCTTTCCCCTTTTCTCTCTCGCCCTCTTTCAGTAAAACGGTCTATAGGTGCCGCTGGGTGCCACCCAACTCATGTTCTACAAAAATATTTTCATTTCGTCACGCCACCATTGCGCTTCGGGATCTTCTGGAAGATTTATTATACACACATGCAGACAAATTACGCATACTACAAGCATCAGCTGAACATACATTGAGCGCATACACATACATGGCACATACAGACATTGAAAGGTTTGTATGTGCCATGTGCCACCGAAAGGTTTACGTTTAATCACATACAAACATCAATAAAACACTAACCCGATCACTACTCCCGAGCTCTGCGTTTCCGTCTTTTATACAGGTCGTTTTGAACGTACAGAATTTCTCGGTGACTACCTAAGCAATAAAAAATATTCCCAGCATGTTGATTCTTTTTTTCAGTAAATGTTATACCTCTGAGGGCCGGTTGCACCAACGCCGCTTAGCGAAAAGCGGAGCTTAGCCGGGAACCTAAGCTAAGTTTCGGTTTCGTTCGGTTGCACCAAAATCGCTTATCGCTAAACCTAGCACTAAACTACGCTTATCTTGAGCGCTCAACATTGGGCGCTTTGCTTTTGCTTGTTTCTTAATCCTGGATTATAAACATGGCGGCTGGTTTGTGGCGGTCGACGCGGTGGACGAAATTGGTTGTACAAAGTGTTTTAGGCCACAACAGCGTGAGAGTCTCGACAGAATGGCCTTCGATTGTGACAAGGATGCAAAATATTGTGTCGTGAAGTGTTTATCGACCCCTGTTTTCAAGCTGGCTCTCCACTCTCAGTGCGTGTTAGCCCTAACCGAGATACGCGACGGAGCTGTGGGGCTCACGTCTGTCTTCCCGTTGGTTTTTCTGTCAACGAGCTTGTTCGTATGTACTTACTGATTTTCGCATAACTGTAACGTATTGCTATTTAACACCTTGTTAATTTCTGCTTGCAAAGCATATCCTTTAATCCGATCGGTGCGTTGAATAGTGGCCGTACATGATCTCGGCCATCAGCTGATTGTCGACACTTCTGCCGTTTGCATCCGATTGCGGTGCATTTGAATAATAAAACAGCGAAAATTCAATTTCTTTAGTTTTTTTAGTTTTGAGACAACCTTCAGTGAATTTTCCTTGTCTCGCGGGTAGAATCTTCACTTCAGAAAACTGCGTTCTATAACCGCAACTTTTCTGGTGATCGTGCTTTTTAGAAATGTTTTGCTTTATATCTTTCATTCGTGGCGACGACAAATCGTAACGACTACAATGCGAGATTCGTTCAGCGCTGTATTGGGGCAGGCTGGGGCAGGTGATTCGAAGAGACGACCGTTCTCGTCGGCACGATGTGATGTACTAGTGGGAGTTTTCGTACTTCGAAGTCTGCCGCCGTCTATTTGTATGAACTCAAGATCTGCCTATTATCACTCGCGAACAAGCTTCTGGTTCTCTATCAGCAGGAATAAAAAAAATGGTTCTGGGCGACCTTTGCGTGTTCAATAATTGACAGTTTGTATGATCATCAAGGGATCTACCAGTAGTATCGCTTTGATGTATTGATAGTTATACCTTCTTTCTTTGTCACTAAAGCAAAATATACGTAGTTCCATTACCAAAGGGTTTGACACAATCAGTTCAACGACGGTACAGTGCAGTTCTGTCACCTTGCTGATAGCAACGAGTACGGTCGATGCAAGGTCTCGACGACTTCTATTCGACGATTTCCGGGCATTTTCGCAGCTGCCGTGGCGAGTTCGTCACTGTTTTGAACTTCATCGGTCTCAGGCATGACTTGATTTCAGTAGTCATCTTACCTGCTTACTTATTCTCGATGATGTTTTGTCTTCAGCGATGTAGCGAGTAGAGAGTCCTTCGCGTTCGGTGAGATTTGGGGCCCCCGATGGCTCCGTAATCTCAAAGTGTGAGCACGAAAACTACTGTCACTGTCAAAATATTCTGTTATTAACCAATATTAAACACACGATCACAGATGTAAAGAGCATTCGTGTTTATTTAAAGCTTTGACTCCTGTTTTTGAAAGTTAAGCGAAAAAACGATTGAATTTGGAGACCTTTAATTTGTTACTCACCGAAGAAATACAGCGAAAAGCAGACGCCGACGACGGCTACTACGGCAGTTTTTTTTTTTTTTTACACCACGTGATTTCTTTTTGCCAATCGTATCCATTCCTCTGAGCGTTCCCTAGTTCGCTCTGTTTGTCCCTACATTCCCTAGGCAAATCCAGCGTTTAGCTAGGGGCGCGTCTGTAAAGCCGGGTTAACGTTGGTGCAACCGGAATTTAAACCCGTGCTTATCCGAGCTCGGCTTAGGGCGCTAAGCCGACTTAGGAAAGAGCCGCTTTGGGTTAAGGTAAGCGACGTTGGTGCAACCGGCCCTGAGAGTATTTTGAATGGCTCAGGGGATGCACCTCTTAGTTACAAGTAAACGCTCGATCAAGCCGTAATTATTTGAGCCAATAAATCAAGCCGCTCCAATGCGGTTCCAAGCCATGTGTTTGCTTCCACAGACGGTGCGTCGTAGCCAGTATTTCTATTGTAGTGTTTGTTTTTCTATTTGTGCTGTTCGTGTGAATTAATCTCTGCAGAGCGGATATTCACGGGCAGCGAAATCGCTCTTCGATTAACTTGAATGCAGTCAAAGCCGCCGTTAAGTGTACGGAGCTACGCCGTAGCGAGTTCGAAAACGTCTAGCGCTCATCCCAGCGCGCCACTTGGAGAGCAGTTTCTCCAGGAACGATAGTATATTTAAACAGCAAAATAAAGAATAGCTTTTACTTTTTTCGATTTTACCTACCATCTTTCTTTAATGCTGAAATTCCGAACATAGTACTTTCCGCCATTTTTCCATACTGTATATATCCAGTCATTTTCCCAGAGCGCAATCGCTTTAACCAGGAGGAGACAACAAGACATGTATCCTAAACGACAGTCACATTGGCCACTCTACGATGGGAGCTGCGGTTCAGACCAGCGTGCCACTATTACTATCCGCACGTCGATTGATTGCCCGGTAATCCCTCAAGCGGTCTTAAACTCTTTAATGTAAAGCGGAATGTCAACCTGCGATACCCGCTCCTCCGATCACGACCCAACCGGCGGCATCAATGCCCGACAATTTACGTGATCTCATCTTGCCATTACACCACTGATACGCGAATACACGGTCACATTGGCGATAATTTCAACCTTCTGTTCACAACGCGCAACACTGCCATCGCGATGTTTCTGCTATGTTGCTGACACGCAGAAATACAGAACCACGTTGGAGTTGCCGGTTGGCACTCGGCATCGGAAAACAGAACCGAACTCAGCACAGAGGGCACCCAGGCACCCGGCAGCAAAACCTGCCTGTCTTGGACGCACTTTCCGCAATTTCCATAACGTCTTTAACGTCGACACATCGTTCCGCGTGGTCTGTGTGATTCCGTGTGGGTTCCGCAATCCGGAGACGGCCCTCTTAGCCCAGTGTGCGTAGTGCTGCTGACACTGCTCCAGCAGCGCTACGCCAATTCAACTGAATGTTCTGCACGTTTCGACTGAGAGACGGAATTACAGGCGTTCTTCGCTGCCGCTGAAGCACAGTCAACTCAACAACATTTATTGAAAAAGTGAGCGACGTGCTCGAAAAACAAAACCGAACGAAGATAAAGCGGGAGGCCAGAAGCTTTCTCCCGTCTGCCTGGAGAAGAAGACCCCACCCCTGCCCGTTTCGATCTGGATGAGCATCGTACCTGTGTGCGGTCGCGTATCACTACTGCGTGGTGCGCGTTAAAGACCTCAGACTAACGGTTGTACTGCACTGACTAAATTTCTTATCTACAGCTGGGAGACTCGTCGCCCTTGGAGGCAGACCAAGTTCTAGGTTGTATAAACATACACACAAACCCCATTCTTTTGTTCTTTTCTTTTTTTTTTGAGAAGGAGAAAAATGTTTTGTTCCTTTCTGCTTCTCGTGTCCGCTCGGGGGCGCGTCACTATAAAAGGAAGGAAAACGCGCCGTTGCTACCTTTTTTCTCCATTTTTTTTTTCCTTAGAGTGTAAGCATACCAGGAGGCGGAGACATGCAAACGCTTGCGTTGCCATTTCTGTCCGCTGACGGACAGAGTTGAGGAAGAAGGGTGCGAGGGAAGAAATGTTAAGATAATGATTTATTTGTTTTCGAAAACGCAGCCGACGGCTCTTGCTGTACTTCACAGTATAAAGCAGCCTTGATCGCCGTTTGCTTCGTAGTCATTCCACTAAGTTCCCCACTTAAAGTGTGTAAACGACTTCATGCCTGTTTCCTAAAAAAGAAAAAAGAAGGAGATTATTACTTCCATTACGCATGTAATCGGAAAAAAAACATGAAACCATTTGAAAATAAATTTCTTGCAAAATCGAAGCGATCCAAGTGGCATAGTGCCGCGGAAGATATCTCGGGTAACTTCTAACCACCGTTTCGGTTTCGATTTGCCAACCTCAATAGACGTTAATAAAATAGCGCAAACTGAACAAGGACGACAAGGCACACATACGACAGCACTGGCGCACACATACGACACGACTAGCCCTCTGCAAAGTCGTGTTACATCAATAGACGCATAGCTAAAGTACCCAAGAATCAAGGAGAATGCTGGGAATGTAATTCTACACGCAGCACGCGATCGCCTTCCCCGTATAAAAAGATTCCAAGTAAATAAGAAAAATAAGGCGTTGACGAACGCGCGCGCAAGATGCCATTTGTTTTAAGATTTTGTTTTAGAAAAGTTACTGCTGCAGACGCTAGCCATAGCCTCCTCTATACTCACAAAGTCTGACAGTTCGACGACGGAGCAGTGCCCGGTCGCAGATTTGGACCGCGCGCGAGGATCTGGTAGCACAGAGCATCAAAGAGCCATTTCTCGGGGAACCTGGACGCCAGCGCACAGCTTTTGCAGCGGCGGGGACCCTAGACACACTTGTTCGCTCGGGAGAAGTGTGTTTCGGCATCTCGCCGCATCGGGGCACCAGTCACGTGGCTCTCCCCTCATCCGTTGTCTGCCGCTCCACCTTTTCCGTTTCGGCGGCCGCTTCTCGTGGCGATCTGCCAGGCTTTGTCAGTATATAAGAGGCTATGTGCTAGCACGTACAGCACGTTTAACTGCACTCGCAGCATGCTTCTCAGTGCTTGGGCGATTTAGTAAAAGCTCTATTCACGACATCCCGTCACAACCAAATACAGCACAGCATTTCGAGTATGTGACTCTCCTTAAATGAATGGCATTGCCTGCCAATACGGATATAATGCTGTGGCACGTTTCTTGTGGGGCTCCCGACGTACCAGAGTTTGTGCGCAAGTAAATAAAGAAAGGGGAAGAATCGTACTGTGCCGATCATCCTGTTCCATCTAAAGCCACCTAAATGGGTCGATCGTCACAATTCAAGGATACGACTTCCTCATCTTTAGACACGGTGGTAGGAAGCTTAGGTGATATCGTTTTGCTCTGTCGCGAACTGGTCTAACATTTCTGGAGGACGGAAAAACGTTTCCTGCGATTTCAGACAAGCTTCGGATAACTGGCAACCATAATTTTAAGCACCAAGATGGCTCAAGAGTCGCCACTCTGTAGCGTAGCTTATTTAGTGGCTCTGTATTTCCATCAACTTAATATCCTAGGCTTCTTAAATGATATGTTAACCGGGAGGATTACGCTGCAATCTGGAGCGGTAGCCAGAAAGGCATGGGACGTGGCAGGTCTTACTCGTACTCTTCGCAAAGTCTATGGGAGGTTCTTACGGTCGCTTGAGGCTCGTGTTTTAACGGGGGCCCTCACGAAGACGAATGGGTGCAACGCGAGCGAGCGATGACTTCATTTTCATGCAGTGCAGAGATGCGCTACTTCGCGAACGTGGCAATCGAAATCTAACCATGCCACTCGTCTTCGTGACCAACTAGGTCCCGTAGTACAACGCGCGCAGTGTTGCATGCAGGAGCTAGTTTATTGGGCCCTCTTATGATCTGTTTGAATATTAGTGGCGAGATGTATTGGTGACGCCCTCTTATGGTTCCCTCTCTTGACGTCATTACCTTGCGATGAACAAGTTCGATGGTGCTTCTAATGAGCACGGTGGAAGCTTGAAATCATTGCGCTCTGAAACCAACACTACCAACACCGTCAAAATTGAAGCTCTTACATTACTCTTATTAATGTCAATGACGAGATACCTTTGCTGACGTCATAGTCAGCATTCGGCCAATCGTGGAAGGCCGATCCTACAGCGACGCTTTCCAATCGTGCACGTCGCCAATACTGCACAGCGGCGTGCGGAAAAGACGGCAGGAACTTGAAAGTGAGTATTACATCAGTTGTAGACTTGCCAGCTTGTTGGTGTTTTTTGCGCACGCCACTGTGCAGTATTTTTATATCGACCGTAAAGGGCGTAACTTTTAGATGGGCTTATAATGGTGATTACTGAATTAAATGAATACCGATATATCCTATACTTCGTTTCAACGGTCAGATCAGGCGATGCTACAAGCGCGAGCTCCGGGCTTTCAGCGTCCTGCCAAGCACGCGCTCGTGCAATGCAAGCACTGTTCAGGGTCACACGCTCGCCTCAGATCGGCTGCGTCTGGACCGCTGAAACGAATATAGGCTATGTAAAATTTACTCGATCCAACTCCGGAGTAAAAATTACGTACCGTAGCGTTAAAAAAAAATGTTTCGTGCTTACTCGATGACGTCAGGACTCGCGCTCCAGAAGCAGGTTACGTTAAACCCTTAGTAATTACTCACGCTACCCTCCTCCGGTGTTTGGCTTACGTCGGATAACATACAGTAAATGACATCACGTGGCCTGTTCATCGTCTGCTTTTTTTTGTTGTTGTTGTTTTCATTTTGGCTCGGAACGGCTATAGGACGTCAGCTTTGTTTCCATTGAACATTTTTAGTAAGTTTTGAGCAGTAACATAGAACCGACGTTTTGGGGAAATGCTGTGATATGTTTTTCGCAAGTCTAGGATTAGCATTTAGCCAGATTCATAACGTGTACTTGTCCGCAAAAAGTAGATTGTGCGTGCATTTGCATGCAATAGTGCTGTCCTGTTGTCTACACGCAATCTACAAAAAGTAGATTGCGTGTGGTAGCACCCGTCTTGTTGTCTTCGTTTCTTCTGTGTCCTCTGTTTCAAACTATTAAAGAGATCTAAATGATTCTAACATGAATATTTCAGGTGTCGGTACTTGTGTAATAGGCAGAATATTTAAAGTAGCACCTCCTGAGACTACACTTAGCAGCGGAGATTCTAATCGAAATTGGTTTGCTGAAACGGGCGTCGTCCTCATCGATTTTGTGCGCAGCTAAGTAGTCGTTAAACGTCAGCATCTGGCTGAAATCAAACGGCACCAAAAAACGGTCGACTGTTTTCTGCCTACGCGGAGTGTTCGCGGCAGATTAGCGAGTTAAGAACGTTTGCACGAAACTCGGGCAAAAATAGGACCATTCGCTAAACTGCCATTCGATGAAGCAACCGTACATTTCAACGAGACAACTACGGTAGCATCGTTCGAAGGAACGGTATTCGTTGATATAGTATGTACCCTTGCATGCTTTGTACTGAAGAATTACAATATAAAATCGTTTAACTCTCTTAAATTATTTTTGTCGTTGTTGTTTTTATTTCAGCATTGTCCCGTTTGATATTATACAGTTGTCTGAGTACTTCGAAAACGAAATGAAGATGCTCCGTGAGTAGCAGGCAACATAAAATGACGTAGTTCGTTTTCTCCTCTAAATAAACATATTGGTGCAGCGGAAGCACAATGTAAGGCAAAACCTTACACCGCTCCATTTAAGAACAGTCACATTTTGCAATGCGTGAGCAAATGCACGAACATATATAAATGCTCTAGTGACACTTTTTACGCACTAATTCGCTTCACTATAGTCCTCACTGCAAGACGCTGTAGTGTCCTCGGATAATCAATGTCATCGACCTCACATAAGAAAAAAAAATATTTACGCAGTTTTTCTTAGTAGCGTTGGTTCTTCGACTGTTTCAGCGATGAAAAGCGGTCATTTTGGTCGTCTGCTGTTTGCTGGCTGCTACTGTCAGCCAGCCCGAGGCTAAGTCAATCCAGAGATAAATCCAGACAAGGATCCAGGCCGTTTCAAAATCGAGTCACGAAATCTTTACTCGCATTGTCACGTGGTATTACCCGCTGACGTAGAAGACGAGTTTCACTGGTAAGGCTTGGAACGTAGCCCTAGAGATGCGAGTTTTCAGCAAAAGCTTTCATTTCTTGCTCTATGCGCCGAGAAAGTGAGGAGAGGAGGAGGCGAGAGCGCCGGGAACGTCAGAATGCCGAGCTCTGATTGGACAGATTAGAGGGTAGACCATAAAGCTAGCTGCCTTTGTCTCCACTGCACTCGTCGAACGCGTTCGAAAGCGTGAGCCAAACACCAGACGCCGGCGTTCCGCGCTTCTAATGCGTTCGACGAGTCCTGTGGAGGCAAAGGCTTTGTTTTGTTCCGAATCTTACCCAAATGGATCCGAGTTACTCCGGCGGGTCGTGTCACGTGACAACACAGATTGAAAAGCGCTGGACGCGTGTAGGTTTTGGAACGCCGAGGTACAGAAACACCTTACCCTGGAGCAACGTTACTAAAACACTCAGTTGGGAAACTCACCCTCGAAACCTGGACCGCTGGCGTCCTCCAAGATCAAACTAAATACGATAACAGCGCCACCCTTTAGCGACGACTCAAAACATGAAAGTTGCTTTACATAGCTACTTCGAAATGGTCCTGTGAGATGGCGCCACCGGACCTTGCGTGACGCGACCTGAACCAGTACGTGCAGCCGTGCGGTTTTAGCAGTGGCCGGTCCGGGAGAAAGGGTGGCGTTGCGATCGCGTCCAGTTCGGTTCTCGAGTACGGATCGGAGCCACTTTTTCAAAGCAGGCTCCTATGGCAGTTTCCCAACTGAGTTATTTCAGTAACGTTGGGTCAAGCCAATCTGAGTTTCAAGTTGTCCTGCGCACGACGAGACCAACAAGACGGGAAGGCAGAGGACCGTTGCGTACGCACGCAAAAATCGATAGCAAGCGTACGTACGTAAAGATCGCGGCGTTGCGCACGTATGAAGCAGGCAACGATAACGCAAACGCGCAGCGCTTGCGCTTGCTCCTAAACGCAATACTAAAACTCTAGATCAGCCCCGTCTTTTTGCCGAGCGCCCTGCATTGATTGCGGCAATTGACTTTTTAAGTGCTTTGCGGGAAAGCAGATACTCGAAATCTGTAAAAATATTTGACTTTTTTTTTGTGGCTTTAGGAATTTGATTTTGTTATGTTTTTTCCTTTATTAGTTATGTCTGTGTGGTGGTAAAAACCTTTACATTTGTTTTTCTTTCTACGATTTAAGTTGATTGAAGGTTCTTGTATGCGCCATTGCAAATAAATAGAAAAGATCCCACAGGAGCATGACTCGTATAAGTGCAGTGCCGATTACGTCCATTGTTTCATGTTTGAAATATTCATTTCACGATTAATGTTTATTTTTATTTTTAAGAAACAAAATGTACTTTTACAAGTAAGTTCTTAAATCTGCTCGACACTTTGTATTAAACAATTCCTCTTTAAGAAATCACAATAAGTTCTAATTGTAGAGATGTGTCTTCTAAAGTTTACTACAATGCGCCTCACTTGCAATAAAGAGATTCTGTCACTGCCTTAAAAACAATCAAACAACAATGCCACGAAAAAAAATGGAACCTACGATGAGAACGCTGATGGGGTCAAAGTTTTCGAACTTAATGACAGCAAATCTCATCCCTGTCATGAATCCCTCGCTTTTCATCTGAGCCGATTCTTCTTTGCTGAAGATGTGTGCTCCCGTGCCCCCCAGAGTGACCAGGATGGCCTGCACCTCGTCGGGATTCGTGTTCTTGAAGACATGTTGCGCCTTCCCCTGTGTCTCGTTAGAGTCTGGTTTGATGTCCACAAGCTCTACGTAAACTCTGTAAAAACAAATTAAATATTAAGAATGCGTTATGTGCGAGGAGAGAACTGCCATTAAGAAAATGAGCGTCTTTGTAAAAAGCTAAACATCCGAACAGAATAAACACGAAAAAGGTGAATTTTTTGTATGACTGACGGAACGAATACAAAGTTTAGTAATAGATTGTGGTTTTATGGCGCAAAAGCAACTAAGGCTATGATGCGCCAAGAAATGAGACTATTGCAAAAGAGGGTTTAGAGAAGAAAGAGCTTTAGTAGCTGTTAATTTGTGAATTTATGAACCATGGAAAATGTATAACATATGGGCAGAAACTTACATTAAGAATAAAACTACAATTTGCGTAAAAGATCAATACTTTCTAAAAACTCAAAAACCTGGGTGGGTGGAGGTAGTGGCTCGTTTCCAAGTAACACACATAGGTGTAAAGGGACATGCTCTTTGTACAACTGGGAGAAGTAGTGGAGGCGTTTTTTATCGTAAGCAGGACATTTGAGAAGGTATATGTAAGACACTTAACGGTTCCTGACAATGTTCACATTCAGGAGGGTCCTCCCCACGCAAAGAGATGTCCATGCGTGAGGCCGCGTGTGTCCAATGCGGAGTCAAACAAAGGACTACCTCATAGAAACCTGTATCTGTGCCTAGCACACTGCCACTCACTACAGAAAGGGCTTAATCACGTGCAGTTTGTTTGACACCTGTAGGCTTCCATTCTGCTTGCCGCAGAGCTTTAACATGGTATTTGATTAAGGCACAGTAATCTCTGTAGGGGATACTGCTCAATGCCTACAGCACGAGTTGCCAGAAGTGCCACGCAAAGAACATTCATCCCCTCCATTCCCTGGGATTTACGACATGGCTCGGTACGCCAGCAGAACAGAACATCACATCCTTTCCTGGTTGCAGCAACTATTTTGTTTTGTAATAAAACAACGAGGGGCATTCTTCGGGGTTTCAAGTGACGTCAGAGCCCGTAAAGCACTCAGCGAATCTGTATATAGATAATCCGACAAAGGCAGTCGCTTGTTTGGATAACATGATCTACTGCAAGGAGAAGCTGCCATGCAGTTCAGCAGTGAAAGCAGTAGCGGACGGATTTAGCCTTACGAACACTTCTTACTGAAGGGCCAATCATGGCACAGCACAACAAACGATCTGACAGTTTTTGTACCGTCCGTGTAGTAGTGGGAATGAGAATCATGTTCCTTGTGGAGTTCGAAAAATTCTTGTCGCATGACCTCAGTTGGGGTATCCTTCGTATTGAACTTTGTTATTGAAAAATCACAACGTATGCAGTTAAAATCCCCATAGTGCCACAAGTCTCTGCAACTGTAGCAACCGGGAGCTTGCTGTCTATCCCAACAGACTCTGCAAAATTCCGGTTTCTCATCACGAATGGAGGGATAATGCTAGGCTTGTTTTCGAATGTTTTCTGATATTTAGTGCCCTCCACAGCCTCCCGGGCTGGATGCTGAGCGACTGATCGTATCCTTAACGAATACATAAATCCCAGGGAGGATCGCCGTCTGTCAAGGGACATCTCATTTCCTTCTGCATAGAGACTGAGCACAGGCGACGTTCTGAAGGCTCCAGTTGCTAAACGAAGTCCCTGATAATGGATGGGGTCCAGTGCCTTAAGAGGCGATTGCCTAGCAGATCCATATACAAAGCTACCATAGTCCAGGCGTGAGCGAATCACAGAGCGACAAATTCGCAAAAGACATTTACGATCAGAGCCCCATGTCTTGTGGGACAGAACTTTAAGGAGGTTCAGTGATTTTTGGCATTTTATCTTCAGGTTTTTTATGGGGAGATATGAAGGACAATTGACGGTCAAAAATAAGGCCCAAAAACTTATGCTCCTTTTTAGCAGGGATGGGAGATCTGGTGCATTCGTAAGGTAGGTGTAGTATTTCAATTTTTTTCATCAAGTTCACCACACTAACTAGGTGGCGCCACGAACTGGTACAGCAATCCCCGTAGCCAGGTGGCGCTAATATTCACCCATCGGGCCCGCAGTCGGCAGGCGGGTCCCCCGTGGTTTTTGACCCCGGCTTCTCTTGTCTCATGAATAAACGGAGTACGTGTTTGAACCTTGACCTCGACTGACGTGTCTTCTCTGCCGGGCATTCCCGCCCTTGGGCTCCGCCGGTCCTCGCCTCACCACTTCGTCGCGTGAGACCTCGTCTTTTCCTGCCAGGCCCACGTAGGCCCTGCGCTTCTTTTATCTTCACGGGTGGCCGACTTTTTAATTACCACAGTAGGCTCTTCGG
>JAZHYW010014911.1:0-13856 GCA_037355805.1 Ixodes ricinus | reverse complement strand
AAATCTGGGTGAGGCTTTTCGAATCACCTCATTAATTGGCTTCACAATGTATCGCGCTACAATTTACCACAGAGGTGCCTGAAGGTGGTGAAAGAATCACAGAAAAAATTGCAAAGAATAAACTTACCCAAATAAAAAGTAAAAAAACACAAAAAAAACTGGTTTTGTCTACCTATGGCATTTGTGTGCTATATGCGCATCCTCCGACTGGCACAACAACAGACAGATGGCAGCAACGGCACAGACGCCGTGTGGCAGCTCAGTAGCTCCACGGTCACACCCAAAGCACACCACATGTAGCTGAAATTATTTGACAAACCATCGGTTTGATTAGTTTTGTGTCCATTTAATGTGTTTTACTAAAAGTGAAAATAAAATAAAAAAAGGTGTGCACCGTTCATGACTCAAAAAGGTTGTCTGGTTTTGGTGCGACTGGGCAGCCGCTGAGCAGCGACGAGCTGCAGGGGCCGATGTCGCCATCTGTCGGTTATTGAGCCGGTCAGATGGTGCACAGTTAGCAGACGGGCGCCATAGGTAGAAAAAAATAGTTATCATTTTTTTACCTTTTACTCGGCTAAGTTCGTTCTTCGAACTTTTGATGCAGAGATTCCATTACCTCCGGGCACTTCCGTCATAAATCGTAGCGTGATGCATCCCCAAACTGACTTCTGCGGTCACTTTAAGGCTTCACCCGGATTCAGAACCCTGCAGCATAGTGTAGTGTATGTGTGAGCAGGCCTTGAATGCTGAACCGAAATTTGGATTTCACAAAATAAGGTAGCCAAACCCCAAAACACCACTCATAAAGCGATATCTCGAACGGATGGCCACATTATTGTAAAATAAGGATGCAATTGAGTGAGAATCGCAACGTCTCGTTTCCTGCAGAATAGTTGAGGAGGGAGGCAAACGGCCTTGCTTTCTTCCCGTTTCGCATCCTCGCGGAGTCAAAGCGAGAAGAGGAGCAAACGAAAATCGGCGATGTCACGGGCCTTTTTGGCCATTGTTCAAGCACGCTCTTCTTTCACAAGTATACGACCATTTCCTTGTCGCTTGCCTCCTCTTAATTCTCTGTTTTTCGATTCCATTACCCATTTTTATCTATTCCAATCTATTTTTTATTGCTTCTAAGTGTTTCTGTTCTCTTCTGCGCGCGATATTTCTTGTATATATATATATATATATATATATATATATATATATATATATATATATATATATATAGTAGTATTTGTGTCTTTATTTTGCCTTTTTCGACGGGAGGGCCGACGGACAACACGCCGCTTCGCGCGTTCTTCCCCGGGTGAGTACTACCGTTGCTACCGATTCCTATGGCACTGTTAGCTGTTCATTTTGGTTCATTTGACCCGCGTGCAGTCGAGAGGAGCCGTTTATGAACACCCGCGCACATGTCATAGGGGTAGGCAGAGCTCTGAATCAACAATCGCGACGCAAGAGCCTAGTGCGCTGTGATTTGGCCGCCCGCGTTCGCTCCATTGATTCGCACTGTAGCGTGTGCCTTCGAGTGCCGCTTACTTGACCAAGGTACAGCACGCCGCTTTGTCGCCGCGAACCATTTGTCCGAATGTTTGCGAAGCTGAGGCATATGCAACGCTGCGGCGCCTGACAACTGCGCGCTGCGGCGCGATCCCTTCGCAAACGCCGACGGCTCAATGTCGTGGCTTGAATGTGCCTATGGCATGCCTTCGTAATCTATCTGCTAAACGGTTGTCAGTTGCCAACGCCCTTTTTCCAGTGCAGAGATTTGTTGCCTCGAATCTTTTGTCCGAATGCCTGCGAAGCCGTAACACCGTTCGTCATATCAAACGTGCGGTGCGTGACAAACTGCGCACAGCGGCGCGAGCCCTTCGCAAGCGCCGGTGGCCCAACGTCGCGGCTTGTATGCGCTTATGGTATGCCTTCTTAATCTATCTGCTAAGCGGTTATCAGTTGCAAACACCCTTTTTCAAGTGCAGTGATGTGCTGTCACCCAGGCAGTCATCTTGAAACTCATAGTTCCTTCGATAATTTTATTTCTTGAGTCAAGATGTCAGCTGATGCTCGAGTCAAGATGTTAGCAACTGACAACTGCCGAGGAGACGGATCATGAATGCATGCCAAAGGCGCATACAAGCCGCAACGTTGAACCGCCAGCGCTTGCTAAGGGCTCGCGCCGCTGCGTGCAGTTGTCAGGCGCTGCAGCGTTGGACATGCCGAACGATGTTACTGTTTCACACTCACTCGGACGAATGATTCGCGACGGCAAAGCGGCATGCTGTATCTTGGTCAAGTAAGCGGCACTCGAAGGCATACGCTACAGTGCGAGTCAACAGAGCGAGCGCGGGCGGCCAAAACACAGCGCACTCGGCTCTTGCGTCGCAATTGTTGATTCAGAGCTCTGCCTACTCCTCATGTGCGCGGGTGTTCATAAACGGCTCCTCTCAACTTCACGAGGGTCAAATAAGCCAAAATGAACAGCTAACAGCGCGATAGGGATCGGTAGCAACGGTAGTACTCACCCGGGGAAGAACGCGCGAAGCGGCGTGTTGTTTGTCGGCAGGGCACTCCCGTCAAAAAAGGCGAAATGATGACACAAATACTATATATATGCAAAAAATGTCGCGCGCAGAAAAGAATAGAAACACTTAGAAGCAATAAAAGATACACTGGAATAGATAAAAATAGGTAATGTAATAGAAAAACAGAGGATTAAGAGGAGGCAAGCAGACAAGGCAATGCAGTCTCAAGGCAGAGCGGCCAGGCGAGGGACAATCTCTGCCACGATTCCTCGCGCACGGGCTGGAGCGCTTGGGAAAATAGCAAATCGTCTATTGAAATCATCGGCATACTTAAGTACTAAGTAAATGCACGCTCGTTTACCATCTTCGGGCAGTCTCGGGCTGTAAGGGCAGATGGGGAAGACCCTGACAGGGCCTCGACACAGCTGGCCACACCAAGAGTATCAAGTTGCTGTAAGAGAAGCAAAACGTGTGCATGTTAACACATGTCAAGCAAAACAATAAGGTGTTTTAGAATAATGTACGCAATTTTAGCCCATCCTAGCGCCAAATTTGGCGCTTGCGTTAGCGCACGCTGTGCCAGAGTGTTTTACAATAGTGTTTCTCCGCCGCAACGAAAAAGCCTAAGCACCTCGTGCTTGCAACGCCACAAAGGTACAGCAACACTATTTATTTTGCACATGAAAGCCTGTAACCTGAGAAAGAAACAAGTTTTTTGGTTCAGAGGAACATTTTAGATTCGTTTAAATATGAGAATGCAACGGAAGCGGTTGACTGGTAATGTCCACTTGCGTCGCCTAGGCAAGAGAGGTCTCGTGTACTGACCTTCGCACACCGTACCTTTGCTGAGAAACGTTTGTGTGTCGCAAGCAGCAAGTTGCCGGCAATCGTTGCCCACCTTGCTGGGTCCTCTTAAACGTTTCTGACATGCACTCCTATAGGGACACAATGTCGTCCTGCGTTATAGATCGCAGTCGAGATGATGTGGTGACGGTCTAGGACAACTAGTCGAAAGCCAACTTGTCGACAGTCAACCCGTCGGCAGTTCATTCATCCAATAGCCGATTTGTCATTGGGCAATTCGTCGCAGGAAAACTTGTTGCAGAAGCTAACTGGACGCTGCTTTTAAAAAGCCAAAATATATATAATTTTTCCCTGACATTTTAAAGCAAATACGTCGCACATGTATCAATGGGGCGTGTGTTAACCTACCCGGTCCACTCGTTCAAGCCGCTTCGCGGCGACAATCTGCGACGACTCATTACAAAAAGTAGGAAAGAAAATTAACAAAAGGACAATCCCGAGATGACACATTTTTCAACTTGTCTCAAGGTTCTTTCCCGTCTTCGCCCTCCTGTGATTTTTTTTTTTTTCAGTCTTGTGGTTTAATTACCCTATTGAAAAAATGTCTGTGAGGCCCATTAGGATTTTCTGTGAGGGCTCTAAGAGGCCTTTTAGGATATCCTGAAATGTCTGATGGGCCCTTTAGGCTCCTCTAGTAGGTCTGTGGGGCCCATCAAGATATCTTTCTGAGAGGTGTGCGTTCCTTCAGGATCGTCCTAAAAGGTCTGTGTGCCTTTCAGGGCCGTTCTAAAGGGTCTGTGAAACCCACCAGAGATTACCAGGAGGACCTCGTAGAATTCATCCCAAGACGGTAGTGCGTAAACGTGCTCTGTTCATCGGCAGACCGCTTCGGTGACGCGAGTGCGTAAACCTGTTGTCTTTCTCTTTATATCGGTTCATTCTGTAGACGCGGTTGCAAGCGAATATTGCTTTGATCGAAACTATTTGAGTGCAAACGTTGCGCACATATCGCCGCCCATCGAGAACAGACAGAAGTCTATCGAGGCTAGCTTTATCGAACAATCTCGCCCCTCGCCCCCCTCCCTCCTCCCCCCCCCCCCAAGCCGCCCGCCCAACAAAAGTAAGCCAAGCCGGTCCGAAATGTGTGACATATGCGACGGACAGCAGGACGGACTTATACGTATTGCTTATTTTTGCCACATTTCCTAGCACCGTCTGCGTGTGATACAGCGTTTCAATATTTACGAATTCAAGGCCCACCAGCGCTTGGTTGTTGCTTCAGAAACGGAGCGTTGAAAATGCGATTTATTGAGAATTGCCGGCATTTTAGCCGGCATAAGATCGCGGCTTCCAAACGTGTCTTCGGGCTGCCGAAGCAAGTCCCGGCCGCAACCCCGCACTCGCCCCCGCACTGCAAGATCCCTCCTTCTCTTTGGGAGAGGGGGTTTGACCACGCACACCACGGCATCCGGAATGTGGAGTGCCCCGAAAGCAAAGTAGTCTGCTTCTACCAGCGCCCGACTGGGAGGGGCGCCTTGAAATTAGAGTCGCTGTGACATCCCCAACATCCCCGCGTCCGGATTGGTCAATTTGCTGCCGGTGGCAACGGTCGCAACGGTCGTAGGTCGGCGGGAAAGTCTTTGTTCCTGTTGGCTGTTGGCGCTCGGTGAGCTCGTGTGAAGGCGCTGTTTGTGCGAGCGAAGTCTGTGCATTCCTGCGGCGACTTTCCTCGGCTGGTTCTTCGGAAGTTGGGCGACACGGGGCTGTTTTCGATATCTGGGTGGTACACACGGATGGCCCTACTCACCAGGAATCGTCCGTCGAGAACGCAGCCACGCTGAAAGTCGGACAAGCGTCGTCGGCCTGGGATGAAGCCGCCAAGCGTTCCGGCTTCTCATTCCTCGAATGCCGCAGTGGGCCGGCAGCCACTGGAAGACATTTCTCCATCGCTTGGTGCTGCAACATGATCGCCGCGTTCGCCAACTCTCTGGTGAGCGGTGGTGCACGCTCAGGTTGGCGAGCTGGGTCAGTGCCGCCTTCGAGTCGCTCAGGATTACCAGGCGGTCAGGCGCACTCTCTGCTTCAGCCAAGGCCAGTGCCCGGCGAAGCGCCCCCAGCTCGGCCGTCGCCGAGCGTGCAGAGAGGCGCTTCGCTGCTCGTGCTCCGAGGTTTGTCGACACCGTGCTGCGGCTGTTACTGTGCGTGCGTCGTGCTCGACGGACTCGTCAGTGTAGCATCGCGCCCATCCCTTGAAGCGCTCTTTGTGTTTCGGGCCGCGAGGTCGGTTTTGACGGACTCGTCCGTGTAGCATCGCGCCGATCGCGCCCATCCCTTGAAGCGCTCTTTGTGTTTCGGGCCCTCGAGGTCGACGTTGAGTTCCACTCCGAGCGGTGCATCTGTTCGGTTTTATTGAGTTGAACTTCCATACGTCTCAGGAATTTACCCAGCGGCATTGTGAGTACCTCGAAATATATTTTTGCGACAAACAACTCTGTTGTCCTTATTTAGTCTGATCACTTGTCTGTAGCTGCTTGCGCTCAAGTTTGAGTGAGACGCCCTACATACATTTTGATCCGCCGCGGCTTTCCGGAAAGCTGCGCATTTCTAAGGTATGTTGGCTAGGGGTTGGGCCGAGGAGCTAAACTCTGAAGTTTTGAAGTCTGAAGATTTGATGTCTGTAGTGCTGGAAGTCTGGAAGTCTTAAAGTCTGAAGACTTAAAGTCTTGAAGTCTAAAGTCTTGAAGTCTTGAAGTTTGAAGTCTTGAAGGTCTAGTAGGGTCCATGCACATCAGGGCTGAAGGTCTTTTTCAATAGGGTGGGGCACTGCATTAGTCTAGACATAGAGTAACTGTATAGACTCTGCTTGCAGAGCCAGAGTATCGCGATTCTTTTCCTTTTGCTGCCAACTCCGTAGTGCACCGAGCTGGATTTGACCTTTGTGCGGGAAAGCAACCTTGCATGCCTCGAGTTTCGAGCGGATCATGTTTCTCGCTTTGTGCTTGATGTGCTGTCAGAGATGTGCTCCTACACTGAAATAGCACTAACTGGAAGGTTCTTTGACCATTCAACATTATGTGTAGACACTCGATACAGTATAATCGCATTGTTTTAAAACATGCTTTCAAAGTCTCGGAAGAAGACGACACGGATGACGATCGCGTAGCGCGCGCATCCGGGGCTCTTGCAGAAGCGACGGTAGCTTCCCGCAGTGTGGCCTTGTATCCAACATGGCCACCCTGGAAGCCCCATTGCAGTACTCTGGTCCGCAAAGCGGAGCATATTCAGTTACCCTATCCGACACGCATAAAAATTTAGGTCAAAAAGTAAGAAACCACAAAATTTTACCTCGAACTGTCATTCAACCAATTCGAGGAATCACCCTTAGACAGAATGCCTCTTTCGACTAGTTGCCCTTCGACGAACTACTCTAATACGAATTGGCCTATTTGACGAATTGACCATCGATGAGTTGGCTGTCGACCAGTTGGCCGGATCCCATGTGGTGAACGTCGCACTCACGACGTCTGCCGGAGCCGCAATCCCGGGAACCGCCATTTTTTAACTGTGCTCGTCTTGGCTTTAGCCAACTTCTCATCACGAATCCTCCTCAGAGCAACGCCAAGACTCTTTGCGAACGCACGCAATTCCCCAAAAAAGCGTATGCAAAGTGCAAAACATGGTTAGCGTTCGGCGCATGCGCAGTGGCGACGACGCTATTCTTTGCGTACGCAAAGGCATGGGTACGTAAACACCCATGCCCCCCCCCCCCCCCCATCCCCCTGAGAGTCTCATTTTTGCTGAGGCCTCCCCTCCCCCTCGTACAGCATACGTGCCTAGCTGAGAACATGGCGGCGGCCAATCTTGTCTAGTTGGTGGCACCAAAAAGCGGACACAATCTCCGGTGTCCCTCCGTAATTTTCTCGCGAGAACAAACGCAAACTCTTCTTGCCATTGTAAATGAACTGAATATTGGCATCTCCAGCGAAATCAGCGCCGCGTAGCGGCAATGTTGAGGAGCTCAGAAGAGGAGGTCGTTTCTGTCGTCTGCTATCGCTGTTTGGTTCTCGTAGGCAGCATGGAAACAAACATTGTTTCCAGTAATTATTTTTATGCTTCCGCAGAGTCATTCTTATGCACTGACTAGAAGGTTCCTACCGTCGAAAAATCGCTTTGCTTTCATATGTAACACCGATCTTACTCTGCAGCAGGCACGTAGCCAGGGGGGGGGGAAGGAAAGTCCTTCCCACCCCCCCCCAAAAAAAAATTTCTATTTTGCTGGGACCTCCTCTCCTCCTCATACAGCATTTTGTCATGGGCGGGACCTCCCCCCCCCCCCCACCCAAAACAAAATCCTGGCTACGTCCCTGCGCTGCAGAGAAAGAAATTTATGGTGGTCAGCGTGCTGAATGACAAAGACGACCTCCTTTCGTTCACCATTTTGCCTGACAAGCGCACCCCCTATAGTTCGCTGGAGTCGCGAATAGCTGAGCTGCTCAGTGAGGGCGGCCCCTGCTGTGGCCTTGCGCATTGGAGGTAGTCCCTAGAGTAAGTTGTAAGCAGGAACGGTGTCAAGAGCTCCAAGTGCTGGTACCGCAGAAAAAGTAGTTCCTACCTCAACGCTGCTCTTGCTTGCACCGGAAACTCTCGTCCTTCTGGTCCAATCATGATAGAAGTAGCGGTAGTGTCTTGAAAGCGGTTGGAAACGATCTTGCTCACCATGGCGTGAGCAGTAGTGTTCCCTCTCTTCTAGAGTGGCATGGCCCAGAACTCTCAGCGCTTTCTTGCATCCTGTAACTTCTTGCAGAGCATTAAAGACAGTAGTTAAGATCTTTATGCTCATCAGAAAGGACTCCGCATGCGAAACACGGGCCAGAAAATGAGATTACAAGGTTCGGCTCGCACCGGAAATGCAGGTTTAACTTTGAGATGTGACACAACATGGTGCCATCTTAGCGTAGGACTTGATATGCATTAGCATGAATGTTGGCGTATCTGCTTAATTATTAAAGTCGACGCACTCAAGTCGCATTTATGTAAACGTGGCAAACCTGGACGAGATGAACGGTAATTGAAGGTAACAATACTAGGCAGGATACTGAGGGAGAGGGGGAAATGAGACAGCGCGGGGACATCAGAATGCCGAGCTTTGGTTGGAATGATTGGTGGGTAGATCTAAACCTAGCTGCCTTTGAGTTCATTGCACTCGTCGAACAAGTTAGAATGCAGAACACCAGCATCTGGTGTTTTGATCTTGCATCAGAATGTGTTCGACACATGCAGTGCAGACCAAGGCACCTGGCTGTAGGTCCACCCACTAATCATTCAACCAGAGCTCAGCGTTCTGACGTCCTCGCCCCGCACTCGTCTCTTCTCTCTCTCAGTTGCTTGGCGCATTTGACATACTGAAACCCGAGACAGGTAAAGGACAAACACAACTTCGCTATCCAGCAAATCGCCCCAGGCCACAAACATACTAGTAGCCCCTTCTCTTGGCAAATAGCACGCGCCCCTACAGCGCTCGCCGAGCGGCTGTGTTTTCACACCACGCTATTCGGGAGCTCGCGCTGCCACTTCGATACATGTTCTGAAGCGCGCGCCCGGAGCAGTAGAGGGCCTCTGAAAACGATCTACTAAAACTCTAGCTCCAACCGATCCGCGGGAAATCGGCGGAGCGCGTCGAGCGAGCCGCATAAGTTCTTTGCGCTGCCTTTTTCGAGTCACTGGCAACATTTCAGTTTCAATATTTGTGTTGGCGATGTTGTGGCAGTCACGAAAGCGATTGTGCCAGTGCTACGAAAGTTACGTGGATATCTCAGGGATGCGGTGCCGTTACAAGCGCCGTTACGAGTATCGAAGGCAGGCGATGCAATACAACGCGGTGCCGTCGCTCAACCACGAAGACGAGTCCGAGTGCGAAACAAGCGCTCGCTATTTGCCAGGGAAAGGGGCGATAGGTTAAAGCATAGCTTAGCAAGCCCACGGCAACACTGGAACACCATAGAGTAATATAGTAAAACGTAAAGAGTGGCCACTCCCATAGACCCCAGCGGCCCACTCGACTACCAGCGCTCCTAGCGGCCGCCGTGAAATTTTTCTCGACTTCCTGTTTGAATGCTTTCGGTTTCGTTTTTCAACATGGATAGAGTCACAGAATACTAGTAGTCAAATGAATGGATAACTAATATTAGTGCTTCCAACTGTATTTTTCGGTAGCTTGCGCCACCTAGGCTGTCGTGACTAACTACAATTTTAAGGACAGGACGAGCGGTTTGGTAAGAGATAATTAAACTTGAGGAAGAGAACGAGAAGGACGGACACCTCACAAACTTCCAACTATGGTTGTCCGTCCTTCTCGTTTTCTTCCTCAAGTTTAATTACAATTTTAAATTTGGATACGGTTGCTAATTTAGAATTTACTTGGGCGTTTGAGCTGTGTATTCAACAACTCAAAAGCACGCTTAAATTCATTTACAACTTCAGGACAGACAGGTAACGAGGTAACCATGTACAATCCCAATATGAAATATAAAACTATGTCACGGAACAGGACAAAAAAGGACAATCAACAGAAGGCAGCAATTAACAAATATGAAAATTTTTATTTTGGCCACGAAGATAACCATAAAAAATAGTTACTTTAAATAAAAAACAAACAAAAGACCGTGAAAATTATTTTTGCACTTAATTGTTTCAGGACGTGTTACAAAGAATATTTTTTCAGAAAAACCTCATCAGCCTTTTTGTACAGGTTGAAGGCAGGAAACATCTAAAAGTTCACAACTGACACCAAAGCCGGGTGACCCAATAGGAAGATCCATACCAATAAAGAAACATTTAACACGAACGCACTAGAAAAAACACACATCAAGTGGTTCTGCAGTCACTAGTAAAGACTGGTCGACTGCTGGCCTGCAACCTGGTCATTACAAATTACACCTGTAAATGCTCGGCGTGCAGTGTGCACCGTTCTGTTAAGTACCGGATTTTTTGGACTATAGTCCACACACAGGGTAGTGGCATAGTCTTCAGAGTCCACACAAATTTGTTTGTGTGCCCACCCAAACAAATTCTCCTAAGTAGCTCGCCGTGTAAAATGCCTGCCTTGTTAGCGCACAAAAACTTCTAGTATCAATTATTAAGGCACAAAGAGAGTCTTAGCATAACAAATCATTATTTAACAATCTGTTATCCACAAATTCCGTCGCATCTATCATAAGGAACAATCTTGCAAAAACAAATCCTTGTATATTCTACACCTTCAGATGGTCCCCACAACATAAAATTGCAATTCAAAACATGACTAGCCCGCGGCTCTTGTCCAAACAATATGACAACAACAAGTTTAAGTGCAAGGCAAACTTTTTTAGCCACAGCGGAAATCTTTTTCCCCTGCCCTTCGACCTCAGTTTCACATGACTTGACACCAGCTGGAATACCTCCTCAGTGACATGAGGGCGAATCATGGCGAGGGCTTCTGTAGCTGTCTGAGGCGCCTTCTGCTCTTGCTTCCGCAGTCTTGCGATGGCCTTCCTGTAGCGCGAGACCTTGGCTTGAAGACGCTTTATGACGTCCTTAGGTCTCACTGCTGACTTGCGGAAACTGGGCGTGGAAGCGCTTGAAATAGCTACAACCAAGAAACACAATATTCGCCAGCTGAGAAACAATATATGTGGCCATAGAGTTGAGCTTGTACACTCAACTCTGCATTATATTTATATAATGTGAAAAATCAACACCACCTTATATTTATGAGTCTTAAACTTTTAGGTCATTAATGCCTGTTAACTAAAGATATCCAGAAGCAATACCAACTTCCCATTTGCACAGAAGAATCTTACTGATGAAAAGCATAGAGGCATCCACATAAGCAAAGAAAATTAGACACTTACAAGCCTCGGCTGATTCAGAGCTGGCAGAGGAGAATGGTGTCACTGGGCTGAGGTCTGAAGGCGTGCCGTACGAGGCACTGGCCTGAACGAGATCTGCAAGAAGTTGGTTATCAGAAACAAGTTGTTGCTTCAAACAGAGTCGCTTCCTCACCATGAGCTGCCCTGGACAGGGTGACCGGCTGGCTGTCCGAAGGCGTGCCGTGCGAGGTGCTGGCCTCCACGAGGTCTGCAAATATTTGGCTATTAGAAACAAGATGAAGTCACCTGCAATTAACAAAATGTTGGACACGACAGCAGCAGTGTTGGGGTGTAACACAGCAGTCAACACGTTCTGGACATTGAAACAAAACATTTCTAGGTTATGGGAAGGTTCGGAGCTAGGGAAGCTCCAAACCAATGATACTGAGACTAAGTGAACACACGATATTGTGATGCAGATGCGCAAACATGACACGATCGCCTAAACGTGACCATACCACTGATGCTAGATAGAAATATAGAGTATTGTCAGAGCTTACGAAGCAGTAAAAGTAGAGTTACATGTAAGCCAAGTTGTTCTACTTATATATTTTGCATACATCGGGAAGTGAATAAAGCACTACCACGACATATCACAGACTGCCAGTGTTCCTGTGGACGAACACTGGGCACTGCTGTTTTTGTGAGCCTCGTTCGTCCAGGGTCCATGAAGTCGTGTACAGTGAAGTGGTCGCTGCACACGTAGTAGCTCACATATTGGCGCGCCGCCGGTTCGTCCAAGAGGTCATGTCTCTTGGCGTACTCGACCCACGCCTTAGACCTGTGACATGTAGTACAGGTATATAAATGCCTGAAGATGACTTGGACATTAAAGTGCCAGAGGCGGTTAATACATAGGCCATCGCTGTTTAACAGGAATGCCTCTGTCCCTTCATCACAGATATATAATTTTATTTGTTCCTTCGAAGTTATCGGATGTCACAAAAAGAACAGCAGAAATTTTCAATTACAACTATTTTTGTTCATGATATATTCAGTGAAGTGTTACGTCTGTGCTGATGTGAAGGAAAACACACAGTAGTGTCCTATACATTATTTTCTCATAAGTACAAGCTATGTGCGAGATTACGAAGTACAGTTTTAAGAAAAATGAAATACATAACAATTCTACGGCTGGTAAGTGCCTGTGTTACTTAACCACCTTAGTGTAGTTTGAGCAAAACTTGGTACTGTGAGTACTCCAGAGCTCTGGTCCTTCGTCTCGCCTGCACTGTTTTTAATCATCACTATGCAAAAGAACTCGCCCAAGTTTTTCCCTTACTGACAGCTTTGAAATTGTTTTGAAGAAACAAACTTTCCGTTCTTTCGCTTTGACAGCTGAAGAGTCATCCAGTAAGTTTTTAGAACAAAGACAGATGGAAACCATGGCTACCTGCTGTCCCGTGGAACCCGGAAAAACTTTGTTCCCGGTTTCTTGCACGTTCTTCCGTTGTTACCGTACCACGCTACGCAGCAGTAGCTACCGTAGCTGGGCATTTCGACGGCGTGCGCTGCAGAAGAAAATTTACAGACTTGGCGCCGTGAGATTCCGATATGCCTGCGAAAAGGGAGCTGGTCATGACACAATAAACTGTACTAATATACAAAACACAAGGTCAAGTTCATACTGTATAAATCACTAGGTAACCATGGTGCACGAACAGCGCCCTTAAATAAAAAGATGAATTACACCAACTCGGACAACGTGAAACCAATGCTTCGGCGCCTCATGATACTATGGTTCACTATGGTACTCCAGCATAGTCCAGCGCGCAGGGTGCACCGAATTACGCAGATGATCGGATGCCTTGCTCACCTGTGATTTCATTTCTCTGAGCTGGCTGTTCTCGCCCAGATCAAATTAAAAGCACGGTGCTGCGGCATGTACTTTCAACATTAATAAGGACAAAACCTCACGCAAAGAACGAAAAACCCGTGCGAGTAGGATGAAACCACACCACATTGAGCGAAGCGTCTCAGGACCTCTCTTTGGCGTCACCGACTCTCGGCCCCCGCAGAAACTGTATGCACAGCTCCATTTCACCGTAAGTGCCAGGAAAGAAACAACTACGAGAGAGAGAGAGCTCGACGCTTTAAATGAGCATGTAATGCACGCGCGTTTGAGAAGTGAAAGCTGGAATCAGCGTCGCTGAAGACAGCGCGCACGTGTTTGCAGCGTCAGACGCTTCTGCCCTGCTGCATTTCACGCTATGAAACCTGATGGAACAGAGAAAAGCGGCGAGCCCGAAAGACGCTGACGCCCAACAGACCTGTGAAACACTCCTCATATGGTTGCGTAATAGTGTTTTGAAATGGCTCACCTTTTCCACGAAGTGAACACCGAGAAATCCACGTGAAAACAGGAACAGCAGCAGACCGCCCGAGCCGCCGAGCCCAACACCCAGGCTGCTGTTATGGCGGCGTTTTGCCCAAGCGGAAGTCGCAATCATTGGAATATTTTTCTCTAACCTTCGAAGCTACTAATAATTTTAAAAGCTTCTAAAATAAGATAGAACAATTTAAGAACGGTGCAAATATAACAAATGTATAAATAATTAGGCACCATGGCGCCAGCTGGCGGCTGCCGTGAAACCTACTTCCTGGGCCGCGATAGTGTCCGAGTGGC
>JAZHYW010014910.1:0-16678 GCA_037355805.1 Ixodes ricinus | reverse complement strand
GGATAATTTTTCTCAGGACCGCATTACTCGTTGTGGTAGACGTCTGAAAAATGCGCGATGCTTACTAATTCGCTGACTAACTAAAATGACTAATCAACTTTTTAATTAGTAAAAATAGACATATGGTTCCAATTAGAAACTTGCTGAGCGTCGTCGAAAACCCTAAATCAGTAATTTTCAGAAAGAATTTGAGTGCGTGAAAAGCGCGTAGTGCGCTAAAGTTACCATGCGTGGAGCAGGTACAAGGCTGGGGCTCTCATAAGAGACGGAGAAATCGCGCGGGCGCCTTACCGCTACCGCTAGCCACGTACCTGCTCCACGAGGGGTAACTTAGTGCACTACTACGCTTCTCATGCGCTCAACGTCTTTGTGAAAATAACTGATTTAGGGGTTTTTGATGACGCCCAGCAGGTTTCCAATTGAAACCATATGTCTATTTTCACCAACTAAAAAGTTAATTAGCCATTTCTAGTTAATTAGTGAACTTTGACGTTCGCCACCCCGAGTAATACGAGTCCGAGAAAATTATCCTTTTACCTCGAATACACTAATTTTAAGAATTTGTTTCACTATTACGTGAAACACCCTGTATATAAAAGGTTTTGATACAGTGCCTTTACTTTTCTATCGTCAATCATTTGGTATAGTGCAGTGGGCAATCGTTGCAGGTGATTCCACAGCTTCGCTAGCCAACGAACTTCACAGCGTGGATTAGAGCCCCGACGTTTTGTTCACTCCTTTCTTTACCTTGTTTGATACTAACGGCCTTTTCCTGCTTTATTCAGTTCCAACCGGTTTAGCCTCTATTCCCCTCCCTATCATTGTGGTTGACCCGTCTGTTCATCCGTATCCGTAAGTGTGACGAATATGTGTGAAGGCTCCCTCTCTGACAGCTGAGACAGGAAATAAGAGAGCTCTTAAAGGAGCCTCAAAGGGATTGTCCGGTCAGAAACCGGAAGTACACTCTTAGTCCGGTAACGGCTATTTTGGCGTGAAAAAGTGCCTCTTTTTTAACGGCTACTCGCGGCGTTACATGTCACGCCGATATTGGCGTTACAAAAGTCACGGCAATATTGGCGTGACTTCTGTGGCGCCGTGTAGGCGTTACAATTTTAGTTCGGTAACGGCTATTTTGGCGTGAAAAGGTGCCACTTTTTTAACGGCTACTCGGGGCGTTACATGTCACGCAGATATTTGCATTACAAAAGTCACGCCAATATTGACGTGACTTTTGTGACGCCATTTAGGCGTTAAAGGCGGCTGGCACTTTGAGACTTAAATTGACGTAAAAAATGCGACCCCTCACAACGGCTAATAGCCAATCGGTCGCAATGAAAATTGTGGTTACAATCAAAAATACCGTTGTGCGCATATACCTCTTTTAAAAAGCAAGACGGCGGCATTCTATGTCTCATCTGTTCAAAAATGCTAATGTCGGTAAACGCTTTCGAACCCGAGATACGAACTGCAAAGGACAAATGACTAAGTATTATCCCCGCGTGCTTTGCACTTCTTGAGCAAAAAGACATCACAGTCTCTCAGCAATTGCTTTTTTATGGCGGTTGGAGCACAAATAAGAAACTATATGCAAAAATCGTATGTCAACTCGAAATAAACGAACAAGAGTCGAAAACGATAATAACTGTGTTTCAACAGTTTATTGCGGACGTTTAAAAAAGTTTCGATCTCATGATTAGTGGTGACAGTGGGGTACATGATGGCAATTTCCTTCTTTATATGCATGAGATGCTTAAGCCTTTTGTCTTTAAGGGTGAACAGAATGCAAACATGAAACGGCGTTCTATTTCTGAAGAAGGGGGAGTTTCTGAAGGATGTTGGGGAGCCTCAAATTAATCCAGCGAGGTTCAAAGTTTTCGGCGGGTTTAAGCACAATCTGTAAATTTTAAAAACAGCCAAACGCTCACCTAAAAACTCAAGACGCCCGTGGCTTGCAGGCGCGTGACCACAGTATATAACCACGAGCCGAACGGAGATGCAACGTTCCCACTTCCACTGGGGCCACCTGTCTCTCTCATGGCAGTCGCGCAAGATGGAGTGCGGGCACGTTTTTGCGTGTCTCCGCGTATTGTTCTACCTTTCCGTACTCGCAAGCCTTCGCCGGCAATCCCCTGCTATCTCGAGTATTGATGAACGTCTGGCGCGCCTGCCTGTGCCTCTTGGGCTGCACATTGCAGTCGCCTTCCCCCGTGATGCCGGTTTTACCGTGACTCCCGCTAGGCCTACTGCCCTCGGAACCCGTTCGACCCGCTCTCTCCGGCAGCCGCCCGTCACCTTGCTGCTCCTTCTCGCCGGAGACGTTTCTCCTAATCCTGGGCCGCGGCCCACTTGCCCCCGCTGTTGCCGGCCGGTCCTCGAGAATGTGGCTGCACTACAGTGCGACGGATGCGATTCCTGGCACCATCGCAAGTGTGAGCTGCTGTCACTTAAAGCCTACCGGAGACTCTCCTCTTCACCCGCCGAATGGCTCTGCGGAGTCTGTGCACTCCCACCCCTGGATGACGATCTTTTCCCTCCGATTCCGAGCAGCCAGTCTGCGGACGCCGCTCCCCAGCTGTCTACCTTGTCGCCAGCCCCGGTCGGCCCTTCGCCTGGAAGCTCCCGTATCGCAGTGTGGTTTTCAAACGTACGCTCAGTAAAAAACAAATCACTTGATTTTCAAGTGTTAGTCGAGGCGGACCCGGACACCATCTTTGGTCTTTGCGAAACGTGGCTCGACCCGTCTTTCCATGACGGCCAGCTCATCGACACCACCAACCATGTCGTCTTCAGGAGGGACCGTGCGTCGTGTGGGGGTGGTGTATTGATCGTGGTGCCCCGTCAACTGCCCTGCCGTCGGAGACGCGACCTGGAGTCGGAGGACCTTGAGGCTGTTTTTGTTGAAGTCGTACATCGGAAGGGCAAGATGTTGCTCTGCTGCGTGTATTGTCCGCCTGCCACGCGAACTGCCTCTTACGATCTCTTAGGGCAATCCCTTGCGCATGTTGACGTTTCGGCGTACTCCTGTGTCTGCGTCTTTGGTGATTTTAATGCCCACATAGACTGGTCCGACCTCTCTGCACCTGTCCCGCTGAGTTCGCATGACGATGCGCTCCTGGATGTCATGGAAACGTCCGGTTTAGTTCAGGTGTGCAGTGAACCCTCGTACACGTCAATCACAGGCAAGGCTTCCTTCCTCGACCTCGTGTTCACAAGCAACATTCCCCTCATGGCTGACTGCTCCATCGAGCCGAGTCTGGCTGGGTCCGACCACAACGCCATCCGCTTTTCGAGCCTCTTGGCGCTACCGAAGTCTGGCCATTATTCCAGAATGGTTCAGAACTTCTCGAAAATGGACCTAGCGCACCTTAAGAACCTCCTGCATCTCGCCCCATGGTGCATGGTGCTTAACGAAGACACAGTAGAAGACATGTATGAACTCTATAGAAGCTTCATGAGAGCTATTGAAGCAGAATGTGTGCCCCAGTTTACAACACGCGCCAAGCGGCGCCCCCCGTGGATCACACCTGAGGTCATCTCTCTCTCCAAACAAAAGCACAAGCTCCTGCGAAAGACAAAAATGTCTGGACGAAGTGCCAGCATTGAAATCAAGAACATCCAGAGGGACATAAAAAAGAAAACTAATTTGGCACACCGCACATATGTTGCCGACATCGCAGCTCGTGCGATGAAGGAGCCCAAGCTCTTCTGGGCGTATGTTAACTTGCAGCGCAAACCCTCTACCCCACGCCCCAGCTTCTCCCACAACAACAAGACGGTAAGCGACCCTGTAGCCACTGCTGCCCTATTCAACAAACACTTTGCCTCAATGTGGTCCTCCCCTCTCCCAAACCTGCCGAACTGCACGACCCTGGTGCAGGTGAACTAGATCCAGATGGCTTCCTGCCAGACTGCCTGTCCTCAATAACTGTCACAGAAGACGACCTTGAGGATGCTATGGCTTGCCTAAGCCCCTTCCAGAGGTCGGGACCGGATGGTCTACACCCCTTCCTCCTGAAATCGTCAGCCCCAATCCTCAACCCTGTGCTGGCTAAGATATTCCAGAGGACACTCGACTCCGGCGCTGTACCCACCATGTGGAAAACCTCACATGTCACTCCCGTTTACAAGGGTTGTGGCTCAGACACCACCCTTGTTGACTCATACCGCCCAATTGCCTCCACATCTGTGGTCTGCAGGACCCTTGAGCGCATCATAAACAAGAAGGTCCTGCATCACCTGGAGTCAAACAATCTACTGTCCAGCGCCCAGCACGGATTTCGCCCTGGCCGAAGCTGCGAGACAGCACTCTGCACAGTAGTGCACACGGTAAGCGCCCACCTGGACAACCGTACGCCTTGTGAGTTCGTCCAGCTGGACTTCTCCAAGGCATTCGACAAGATCGACCACCAGCTCCTTATGAACAAGCTGCACAAGTATGGTATCAGGGGTAGCCTTCTCCGTTGGCTGCAGAGCTTCATTGAAGGAAGGACCCAACGGGTAGTGTTTGGAGGCGAAAAATCCCCATCCTCCACGGTGCTTTCTGGAGTGCCTCAAGGTAGCGTGCTGGGCCCAACATTATTCCTGATCTACATTGACGATATTGCAAAAGTCTTAAATTCCACACCAATCATGTATGCCGATGACCTGTCCCTTCTTCAGCCAATCCGCTCTGACAGCTCCTACCAAGCCCTTCAAGACGACCTCGACCAGTGCTTTCGCTGGTCGGCCGAAAACAAATTACCATTTAACTGCTCTAAAAGTGTTGCAATGACATTCGCTATTTCTTCCAAAACTTCGAAAACTACAAGCCAAGCCTCAAGCTTAACTCTGGGTGGCTCACTACTAAAGCACGTGCCCTCCACAACCCTCCTTGGTGTCGTCCTGGACAGCCGCCTCAACTTTGCCCCCAGGTCCACAGCGCCACATCGAAAGCAAGACGTATGCTGGGCTTCGTCACTCGAGTCACACGAGGGATGACACCTAACACCTTCCGCCACCTTTACACTGCGCTGGTGCTGCCCCACCTAGAGTATTGCTCTGCGGTGTGGTACCCCCAGCAAAAATATCTCCAAGCTACACTACAAGGCGTGCAACGGCGTGCCGCCTACACCTACTACCGCCGCAGTGTCTCCCCGCTGTCAGTCCCACTCCCCTACAGGGAAGTGCCCTCTGGTGACCTCCTAAAGACTGCTGCCTGGAGGAGCCTGCACCAGCGACAGCAAGTAGCATCTGTCCGGCTGTTCTGCAGGGTCATGGGACCAATGCAACAGGAACTTTATGATGCCCCCAAAACGAACAAAAGAACAGGTAGACTGCAGCCCGTGATGTCCCGAACATTACGGCATGGGGAGTCCTGCCTGCTGAGGGCAGCTACGCTCTGGAGGGGACTCCCCCAGACCTCACCAAATACATTCCCTCTGATCCCCAAGAGGCGAAAGATGTAGCTCAGACGCTCTTCCGTGACCCCCTAACGGTGTTTAAAACTTTTCCCCCTTTACTTCTAACTTAATTACCTACTTATTTTATCTGTTTATTTTTTTTTCACCATTTTGTACAAACGTATACATGTTGTAAGAGTGCACAAATCGATGTTGTAAGCGCACTAGTCTTTTTAATTTTATTTATTTATTTTTTATTTATTTTGTACAAATGTATATATTGTAAGAGTGCATAGGTCGGTGTTGTGGGCACACTAGTGCATGGGCGTCAGCCTTCCCCAACACCAGCACGCCTGTGTATTTCTACCTGTCAAGTGCAATAAATAATATCAATATCAATATCAATATCCTGACAGTCGCAACCTTCATGGCGACAATGGCCGCGCACTACGCCACGAATGTCTGCGAACGTAGAACATCGCAGCGCAACTCTTCCTTCCGGTCCGTAAGTTCGGAGACAAAGACAATGGCGAGGCACCGAATCCGAGTCCGACACTCCGTTGCGCGCCTTCTCGTGACGAAAACAAGAAGCCGTGGGTTAGTCCAAAAATCGCCGAGTCGCCGACTCTCCCGCCCCCTCCTTCCCCGCTGAAACAGTACAGTGGGAGGTCCCTAACACGTTCCCTCATGTTAGCCGTCGTAACCGAGTGTTCCCGTGCCAGACCTTCAAGGTCAACCGTGCCCGGGCCCCGGGGCCGGCGCTTTGTCGCTTTGTTTTGCTCGTAGCACTGCCAATGCACGCTGCCTCCGGCGAGACCCGAACTTTGAAATTGTACGTTTATTATTTTTGCGCTCTGAATTTAGCCGTTACTCAGTTCTATCCGGCGTTACATTATCAGCGTGACAAACGGCTTGTAACGCCAATGATGTGAGGAGCTCTTAATGTCACGGCTATAAATGATGTTGTAATGCCTAAGTGTTCTAGGATGACGTGGAAAAGCTGGACTGTCATGGCTACTTTCAGGGTCATTCTCCTTGTCACTGCCACAAATCCACCGTATGTCACGCCTAAATAGGCTGCAGCCGTTTCATTAGGACGTAAGAGTACTTAAGTTTTTGCACTCGTTACGTCGAGGGAGCCTTCATGTAGACAAACGACATTTTTATTTTGATATATGATCTCCCGTTTATTAATTAAACCTTTCATGAGCGTATGTACGAAACTGCACCCCGAATTTCGCCAGCGTCAATGGCTGACATCCGTAGCTGCTGCGTGACGTCACAAAACGCAAAGGTTTGTCGGATGGTCGGGATAACAAGCGTTGGTCGATGGATGTCTTGTATTTTGTTTCGAATTATATAGTCTCCTAGGCCAGTGGTTCTCAAGTGGGGTCCGCGGACCCTTAGAGGTCTGCGAAGCCCTGCCTCATCAGTCAAGCCCACGACCAACTCTATACACCTTTTTCGTTTAGCCTCGCACCCAGCCACGTTGTCCCCATATCCGGTATGCGTTCCGAACAAAAAGCAAGAGATTACAACCCCGAACAAGTAAAAAAGTACAGAAGGGTCATAAGAAGAACGACTGACGGTTGCAATTAAAATGTTAATGTGTTCTACAGTGGCGTCACGAGGGTCACCAGCACCCGGGGCGGTAGCCCGCCACGACACCCCCCCCCCCCCTTGCTCTCGCGTGGCCCACTGGGACTCCCCCTCCGCTCTCGCGTGGCCCGCTGCGCCTCCCCCCCCCCCCGCTCTCGTGGCCCGTCGCGACACCCCCCTGAGCCCTGCACCCGGGGCGGACCGCCCCCCCCGCCCCCCCCTTGTGACGCCACTGTGTTCTACTGTCGAGGCGAGAAGAAAGCGATGTTTTCACGCATACCGGAAGTTCCAAAATTGAAGATGGCGGCGCCCGTAGAAAAGGTTTATAAGGGCGACCAGGTCAGCTCTCCCCTCTCTACGGGAGCGTGTGTACCGGAAAATACCACGTGACCACGGCTGGGGACAGCGAAATCCGCCAGGCGCCGCCGCGTATCATCTCCAAATGCGCGCGCGGCCACACGCGACGGGCGGCGGTTGTGTTGATAAAACCCACGAGTTTAATCGATTGTAACCTTTTCTTTCGACAACCGCATAGCTTTCTTGACATGTTCTGTAAACAGAGTAAAGCGACAGCGCTTTCTATTGCCGGTCTCTTAATTGAGTTATTTATTTTTTTCCTTTGAGAAGAGCTAAGTTCATGTGAAGCCAACGGAAATGAATGGGAGTGTTTGCTTATCAGTATAGCTTCGAGCCCTGTAACGCGGCCACACGTACAGTGTTTTTTCTCACTTAATACGCCCGGTTTCAGTTTGATACCTTTTGTGAAGAAGGCACACCCAGAAATACTTCAAATTTCAATAAAAAGATATTAGTTTCAGTATTTGGATATGGCTCTTGTCCGCTCATAAATTTTTTGCCAGGCCAGTAATGAACTTGAACGAAAAACGTATACACCAATCTTTTGAAATAAGGCTGTAGGAAAAGCAAAAGCGTAAAAATGTTTAAAATAGACCAGTAAAATAGGCAAACTCATAACAATGGTTAAAATAGGAGAGACAGAGACAAGCTGTATATTTACTATTATTTTATTTTCACTAGGGCACAGACAACTAACTTCGTTATTAGTGACACACTAACTCGAAAAGAGTAACGAATACAGTAAACAGTATCAGATAAACAAACGACGTCTAACATGTTCATAATTAAAATATACACCCTGTCAGCAAGTTCCGCGTCATCTGAAATTCGCGAGCTCGCAACATTAGCACGTGAACATCATTCCTTCCGATGAATGACGGCTGATCCGGCACATAGATGTATCAGCATCACTGCATAGTTAACTAAACGCTCAAAATGAGGAAGGTTATATACAGCGCGTCCAACATTTGCAACACGGCGTGTAAAGGATGACGCTGTAAACTTTTATGTACCACGACCTATTTTGTGGTATGAACATGAAGAGAACCTATTTTCTCTTTATGCTACATAGTTTGGTGGGTAACTGATTCGCCTTCTGCTTGGCGAGAGATTTTCTTCAGCCAGTCGTTCCGGATCTCCGTCACCGGGAACTCGTGGAAAGCGACCCCCGTCGAAGTCCGCGTGCTCGACTTGACCAGCGGCACACAGCAGAAGACCATCACAGCCCGTCGTTGAGTGCCACTTTACCATTAACGTTGAGCTATTTTATAGCCAGAAAAACCATGCGTTCACGCGTGCACGTGCCAAAAGACAGCCTGTACTAGCCTCCCCAGGCTTCCCGAGCGTACTACGCAGCGCGGAAAGTGGAGATTCTAAGCAGCGCCAGCGGGAGCGGCGGGAACTAGGCGAACTAAAAAGAACTGAACAAGCAAAACAAAAAGTGGCGCGCTGGGGCAGGAGAAGGCATAGAGATCATACATACTGCTGGTCATACATACTGCTGAGGCTGGTCGCCCCATATAGAGTTGGTCGTGGTCAAGCCCGGCAATAAAAGTCGTCTTTTTTTCTTTTTTCAGGTGGAAAAGAAATGTTTTAGTTTTCGGGTGAGTTTTTCATGAACGTCAATAAGAGAGGTCTACTCACACTAGCCCTTAGTTACATCCATTTATTAAATCATTATTATATTTAACCTATACCTTTCCTTTCCTCTCACCACGAACGGGGTCCTCCATCATCTCCGCCGATCCACAACGGGTCCGCGAAATATCGATGGTTGAGAACCACTTGTCCTAGGCTGTACCCTACTGAAATGCGGGTTCTTTTTAATGTAGTTCCCAAGCGTGTGCAGAAAAGAGTCACGCCTTTTAGCAGGATATTACTGGAAGCAGCCATAAGCTTCGAGCAAACGTATGCCGTTCCGCGCAAACACCAACTGCGACGGCCACCGATCGAATTAGGAGTGCTTGTAAAGCAAAGGATGCAGATTTCGCCTCTGAAGCGGCAACTATGGGTACACGACGCGGCATCTGGGTTTATGATTCGGCGAATCCACTGGATCGGTGATGAGGCTGCGGGTCTTTCCGTCAGAGGCGATAACCGCGGGTCGAAGGCAACCGGCGAATCGTTTAAATGCATGTCGTCACTTGACTTGGACGAGCTTGGTGAACCGTAGCCACGCTCTATTTTGACATGCGGGTCATACAGAATTTTGCTGCACGCGTGCTAAATGCAACTTCTGGTATCGTTTCCAGGTGGTCTAGCTGTTGGTTTCGGTTTCGCTTGCATAAACAAATTGATTGATCCAATTTGGGCGAGGAGTGGATGGACGTAGTTTAATATCGTTGGCACAGCATCACACCCCAGCTTACGAGCCTTCTGTCCACTTAGAGCTCAGCTCGTAGCCTTCTTCTGTGAAATGATTGCTGCAGAAGCGGGATCTCGATCTTGACGGGAACCCAGTCCCTATGCACGGCGACAGATCCATTTTGCTCGTCTCGCCGGAAAAGTGTGGAACGTCATGTCTTGGCTCGCATGTGCTGCCCGGTGGCTGTGGCACCCAACCGCGCAACAAAAATCTCACCCAACCACAAACAAGTCGAGCACAACAACAAAAAATTACGCCATCTTCCCGAGGGAACCATGGGGTGATGCGGAGCATCGTGTTGGTTCCGAGGAAAGAGTCAGTAGCGTGCTGACGTCGAGAGATGGCGCCACCGACTGCAGCGTGCCCCCTACGCGAGCCTTCGTCGCGGCTCGCGGCAGAGAAACTTGGAACGCTCGCCGCTCGCCGTTTATTTTTTTCACACTTGAAGGAGAGGAGACTAGAGGAGGAGAGTTGCGCGTGCGCGCGCGGTGTGAGTGAAGCGAACGCACGCGCAGTGCACGCAGCTGGTAGAGAGAGAGAGCGGAGAGAGTAACGCGCAGCTGTTGGAGAGAGGGAAGGAGGAGAGTTGCGCGTGCGTAGTGTGGTGCGGACTACAAGGCCGCGGGACATAGACCCGAGCAAGAGATGCTCCGCATCTAAAACGAAGCACACTGAGGCGTTCACTCGCAGGCAAACTGGGTAAACGACGAGACAGAAATGCTCGCCTTGTGTTGTGTGACGCCAGAGCTCCCATGTTGCCACCGAAAACAGCGTTTACGCTAGATTGCGATTGGAGCAGTATAAATTCAATTACTCATGCAGAGGGGCATATAAAATTCAGATATTGCACGTACGATGCGTCTCGAGGCCAATAATAATGATATTCAATTGTTTTCTCGGATACAAAATTTGACCGGACAATCCCTTTAATACCCCATTCACACGGTAACCTAAAGGTACCTATAACATAGGTCCCTATAGTAAAGGGAGATGGAGATCGTAATCACACGAGGCGCAAAGGTCCCTTTCGGTAAAGGTACCTTTGGAGTAAACGGAGCTCCGCGATCTCCGTTTGCAGCTACAGGGAGTAGCCTCGGACCCATAAATTCCAAATAAAAATTATCGTTTATGTTTTCTTGTCGTTTAATGCGTCGTTGCTACTAGCATTTTAGGAAGTCAAAGTTTTAAAATAGATGGGACCACAAACGTGATACAATAGGAACAAAATGATACTCCCGGTAACAGGTAGCGGCGGCGGCAAGAGCAGCGGCGGGAACCTATGGCGGCGGGGACGAAAGACGCAATGGCTGCTACCTCTGCTCCCGCGTGCAACGACGAGGAGTCGCGCTCTTCTGCCCAGGAGATTTTTGTGACGATGGTGTCATCAGCTCACGAGCTAGTGAACTGGGGTGCCAGCTCTAGCGGCACCAGCGAAAAGAAAAAAAACGCGCGAGTGCACTGGTCCGAGTCAGAGACGTGGGCTCTCATTCGTCTATGGCAGGACAATTTAGCCGAACTCCGGCGACACAGGAGAAACTCGGGTGTGTACGAGACGATCCGTGTCGGCCTGGAGAGACTGTCTATTGTAAAGACCCGCAAGCAGGTCAGCGACAAGATAGACAATCTGAACCAGACGTACAGGTGAGTCTGTTTTCAGAATGATGCTTATGTTCTGGGGGGCGCTCGCAGAGCTTGGCCAAACACGCTCTTTAATGTTGCTAAAGCGGCTTTTTTTTTTTTATCATCCCAGGTTATGTCGTAATCAGACCTGGTCAGTTTGTTCTTGACTCAATACATTTAATGATTTGATTATAACTACCTTATTTAGCGGTGTTCTCGGCGTGCCGCCTTGGTGGCTCTGAGGCAAAATGAATTATCTTCGTTCGGTTGGTTAGCTCTAGCTAGAGCTTTGAAGGGAGTTGACAATGAAAAAATTAATTGCCAACGCCCTGCTGCTATTCATCTGCACTGTAAAAAGAAAATGCAGACGAAAGATTGTATCTAGGTGGCAACACGCCCTAGTTGGTGAATAAATCACATCACCCTTACATTATTTTCCTCCAGGACCAAAAAAAAAGCCTGACCACTGGGTCAGGAAAGGTCTCCTGGCCCTTCTACTACGATCTCCACAGTTTCCTGGGGAGTCTGCCCGTCAATGACCCAAGCCTGGTAGACGACTCACTCCCTGCGGATGTTGTTGAGGTATTTACTGATTTTGTATGCCGTGAATTATGACGAAGGCAGAGATTTGCAATTCAACCTTTTATTAAGCTTGGAGAGAGTGGTTAACGAAACTCCTGAAATGTTAAGGTTAACATAGTGAGTTACGGATTCGTCGTTATAAGCGGGAATCAAAGCAACTGTTGAATGTGCGGAAGCATCTGTTTCCCGCGGCACGTAAAGACATGCTTGTGCTATTTGTTTCATGTGCACGGTGAAATCGATCATAAAAAAATGGATTTTCTGTAGATTAATGATGCAAACTAAGAAAACTCATTTGGGTGGAGCATACATAAATTGTGCCCTTCACCTGTGATAGTCATGTGCTGCCACCTCTTTCAGAGGCACTTGTTAGGGTCTGTTTGTGGAAAGCCAGTGGGGCACGCCAAATACATGGGAAGCAGCTCTCCATCCGTCTTGGCAGCATAAACTGCATAACTCCAATAACAATGTGGTCATTTCCAGTTCAGAAGAGCGTCAACAAAACTTAAAGGTCAACTCTGGTTTCTTTTTGGTGTTGAGAAAAGAATGCAGAGGAAGGAAAACGAGGGAAGCACACCTTCTACGAGATGTAGTGCACAAGGGTGACGGCAGCTGTAACGGCAACGATAATGGAACTGTTGCTAGTGCCACTTTTGTTTGTTTTAGTTTCATACCCAACTCTAGAATGCATGTTTTAGTTCCATTATTTCAGCTTCTCCTCACCCTACACTGAAAGTTAGTATGCGCCTTATTTTCACCTGATTTGCTCTTTGATATATGCTGGTGTAATGCGGTATGCATACATCATCAAGTGATAAACCTTTCTCATGAGCACTCATTGGTTTTTATCAGGAACCTGGAGACAGCCCTCACGAAGGGCCAGACGACGACGAGGTGGTGGCCCTAAATGAAGAACCCCTCGAGGAACGGCCAAAAAAAAAAAAGGAAGTCCTCCATGAAACAGGGGGACATTCTCATGCTGTTCATTGAGGAGCAGAGAAAACAGAGGAAAGAGCTTTCCGAAGCTAGGGAAAGGGCTCACAAAGACCGGCAACGGCAGTTTTTGATTATGGAAGAGTCCAACCAGCTCCAGCGGGATTTCCTGGATTTCATGAGGTCACGGAAGGAAAAATAAAAACGGAAACACTGAGAAATCTCTTTCTTTTTAATCGAGTTTGGATTGGAAGCATTGACGTACCCCAGTGTGAAGGGATACATGCTTCTGTCATTTGAACCCCATATAAATCTGCAAGTTAGTAGGCACTGAAATGCCGGTACAGCTACAAGACGAGGTAAACTAAATGCAAACATCAATGATATAGCAAGAGCAACTAGCTGGTCTGCAATTTCAACTGTGCAGCTGCTTATTACAAGTGTGGTGCATGATTATTGGCAACTATGTAGAGCCTACACCTAGATGTACGGTCAGCATGGAATGAGCAGCGGATACACGGTTCTTGTCCGATGCTGTCTCTTTTAAAAGAGGAACGCCGAAGTTTGAGATGCACCGGGCGTGCGACTAACATATCAAAACAAAAGCCGCACTCGCAACCTCTGTATGAAGCAGAAAGCGCAGCGTCTATACTCTGTTTCACCTTATGATGTACCGCAGAAAAGGCTACAAGCGCGAGCTCCTTGCTCTGGGGCACATCTCGGCGGCACCAGCTCTCGTGACTTAAGAGTGGCTGCCAACGCTATGAGCTCGCGCTTCTAGCTTTCGCCGCGGTACAGCATAAGGTGAAACGAAGTATAGTGAAGACCATGCAGCCGCTGGTTGCGTTTTATTTCTAACCGACTGTACCGTGAAATCTCAATTTGACGGGCTTTTATGCTTACTGTAGCAATGACCTGTATTTAAGTGGGTAAAGCATGCTTTGCTGAAAAGAAATGAAAACTGCTGTGTCATGGGAGTGGTTCAGCAAGCTCAGAAAAGGAATATTTATTTGTTTTTCACTGCCTGGAATAGCAATAAGAATTCAATGTCACGTGGACAGATTAATGGCAGGTAGTGCATATTGTAGGACTTTCTGTGGTCCAGAGATTGTACTCCACGAGAAAAAAAAATCCGCATGTTTTCCCATTGCCCCGAGATGAATAGACAGTTTTGTATTCTAGAATTTGATATATGTAGTCACTAACACTTTGTAAACAATATAACATAAAAAAAGAGCTTAAAAAATGGCTTCAGTGCCCCTTTCACCAATTAGTGTTCTGTGTTCCGACGGTTCTGTCAAAACGGTTAACCCGCAGCTCATGGCGCCATACTCATTAGGTATACAGCACAAAACACCAGTTCTATTATTGCGTCGTTCTAAAAAAATTGTATCCATCTAGGTAGATGAAGTCTATAATTCTGCGTCTAAGTATACCTCTATGACAGCGGAGTGTATCGCTGGTTATGCAGATTTATGCAATTGACCACTTGTACGTCATTCAAGTCTTTTTGTGGTTCAAGTTAACCTTATTTGTTGTTGGTGTTAAGAGCCATTTGTAGGCCCTCAACGGGTCAGGTAAAGACATAGAACAATGGAAGCGCGAAGAGGGTGGTACGGGGGCAGTGAGGACGGGGCTTTTGGCACGGGCGGGGGGGGGGGGGGGGATACGGGACGGCGTAAGTGAACGCGAGGCTTTCGAAACGTGGGGCTAATAACGCGGGGCTTTTGGCGACGGCATCTCTGCACGTGCGGCAATCGTGTTACAAACACTTTAAGAACCCGAAACGTTTCATGAAAGATACAATTTAGCAACCCGGAACTTTTACGAAAGATAAACCCTAGTTACCCAGAAGGTTTGTCCGAGGTCCAAGTTTCACAACCCGGAACCTGAAGACATATCGCCGTACCCTTACGTAGCCGAGTTAGCAGCGCGTTTGGTTCACATGCTGGTGGCTCGGGTCCGATTCCCGGCACCAGACTTGTACGTAATCCGTTGCGAGTAACGAAATTGTAATCCCTCACATTTATCAGCAATTTAGTAACAGAATAATTACATAATTGATAGAGTAATTCGCAAAGTAATTCCCTTACATATTTACGTAGCGAATTCGTTGTAATTCCTTACATTTTTTCTTCAACCCCCCCACCCCCCCAAAAAAAAAAAAAAAAGCTTGAGAAAACTGTGAGTGCGCAGGCGAGCTGGTGGATGAGCGGGAATAGAAAAAGTGTGTTTTTATATTGGTAAAGTCGAGCGCAGTCACACTGTCACGCGCCTCGACAATAGAAAATATCAGTCTAGCGAGTCTTCTTCTAAATCACCTGAGTGAAAGGTGCCTCCTCATCGGTGATAAAATGCTGATGTTCCATAGATTGAGCAGATGGCTCTTGATCCTAATCAGCGCGCCGTTTTCTCGAGGAATGTCACTTGTTCGGGCAAGGCTTGAACCCGAGTCATGGGGTATTGCGGTTGATACTACCACAAGCTGGGGGGTGCGTAGACTTGTTGAGAAGGTATGTTCATGTGGTGCAGGACCAGCGGGGCTGATGACAGATGTCATCGCCACAGCGGCCGGTAGTGGTAGAGCTATTAGCTGTCACTAATGGATTGGGTGTAGATACTGAAACACTTGCAGAATGGCAGAAAGAACAGGTTGCTTCGATCGCACTTCCTCAAACTCAATCAAATGACCCCACCGTCGTCGTCCTCGTTCTTTCAGGAGGCGTAGTGATGACTTGTCATTAGCCAGCTCGATTCAACCAGCCACGTTCCGGCCAAGGTATTCTAGCCCACCATAGCCACGTCTAGCCAAGTACCCCCCCACCCCCCGGGGCCATTTTGTCGGAGGCCATTTTTTCCGGGACCATTTTGTCCTACACCTGTGAGGGTGTTATTGCCACAAGCATCCTCTTTCGTTGCTGCACACTTCTCATCTTCTATTCAAAAATACAATGCATTTTGTCTGCTTTGTCACCTTATTTTGACCTTGTTCTTAATAGCTACTTACTTTTTGTAGCCCAACTTCTAGGGTTGACCCGCTTTATTTAGTGAATTCCAGCCAGGTTATCTGCATCTCAGTCACCTTCTTTGTAGCGTCAATGTTTTTTGCGAGCACTTTTTTTCCTGCTTTTACCACAGAAGGACGCATCTTATCTCAAGCAGAAATTTTTTACAAATAATACAAGATGGTGGCTGACGTAGACTTGAGATTCTGGGCTTGAGGAGAGAGTGAAACTCCTGAGTGCGGCTTAGCTTTCTGCCCTTCTCTGCCAGTGGCATCAGCGGACGTCTATCTGAAGAACAGCGGAGTAAAGCGCTAAAAAACAAACAAATCAGTCGGTAGTTGTTTATACAGCAGGAGTTTAGTCTGCCAGAACATGGCGACATTGTTACCCACTGTAGATAAGCAATTTAGCCAGTGCGGTACAGCCGCTAGCCTTTAACGTGTCTTTAACGTGCACCACGCAGTAGTGATACACGACCGCACGCCGGTACGATGCTCATCCAGATCGAAACGGGCAGGGGTGGGGATTGAGCCCAGGATCCCTGGGTTCTGCAGCGCGAGCTTTCGCTCAACGTGCTCCGAGCTGGTGTGCGCTAGACCACTCGGCCACCGATCCCCCGAGTAAAGCGCTAAACAAATTAGTCGTTAGTTGTTTATACAGCAGGAGCGAGTAAAGCGTTGGTAAAGCGCTCTGTGCGTTTTTAAACGGCATCAAGAAAGGTTGTGTGAAGCCGAGGCAGGACGACGGCGCGCCAGGGGGCAGCAGCGGTGGCCGGCGGCCCGGTGCGCGTGACAATGTGCACGAGGAGTTCGGACAAGGCACGGTCAGGACAACGACAG
>JAZHYW010014909.1:0-16765 GCA_037355805.1 Ixodes ricinus | reverse complement strand
TTTTGTCGGTCTCGAGAATCAATCGCTCGCCGCGGGGTCACTGGCACTTGTGGGACGCAAGCAACTTTTCCACTTACGGTTAGATCGCCGAGTTGCTCTTGCTTTTGTCATGTGGCGCAGCAGCGAGGCAATAAGCAACGGTTTTTGTATGTTTCCTTTTCTGTCTCCGTCACCGGTTCCTGATCTTGGTTGCCATATGTTCGAATGACAGATAGAACACACATTCTGTTTGTTTTCAAACCTAAAACGCATAAATAACACCAGAAAAAACAACACATTCGCCGTGTACCGTATACTGGAAATAAAGGGCAATGTTTCATTTTAATTCGCACACAAAACAAAGAAAAAAGGTTGAAAAATAAAGTAGATCGGCTTGTTTACTTCTTGAGGAGTAATATTTAATAAATATTAAACTAAACACACAACACTACGAATTGAAAAACGACTGAAAAAATAATCCGGGACATACAGTGTTGAAAAAAATATATATAAAGGAGGAGGGGGCTTGGGTTCCGCTGAAAGCTTTCTTTGAACAACCGAGATTGCCGGTTTCTCGACGGAGTATATAAAAGTACAAAAAAAAAAACACCTCAATGAATCCAAATGAAAATAACTACGCAGAACCGTCCCAGAAACTCAGTAAAAATATTCGAACCCCCCTTCCCCCTCCCCTACTGGATTTGGGGAAAGAGGGGGGGGGGGGTCAAATCCAGGAAGGTCTTTGAGGGCTCGCCGGCGCTCCGACCGCCCTTTGTGCCCACCGCGTTGGAAACTTGCCAGGACGACAGGACTTGGGCACCCAAGGACAAGGGAGCGAAAGACAGATATTAAAGGGGTAGAAACACACACGAAAGCAAATTATCCCCCCCCCTCCAAAAAAGAAAGAAAAGAAAAAAGAGTGTTATATAAAGTTTTGGGCACAAGAAGCGATTGCAGGCCAAACTCAAAGTTCCGCGGGAAAGGCGAAGCAGACAAGGGGTAGGGTGGGGGTGGGGTGTGTGAGACGGTTACCGAACAGACGGTGCTCGTCAGAGTCGCCCTGCGCTCGCGCGCGTGTAAGATGGGATTGCATGGTTGGAGGACCAGCCTCGGAGGAAATGTCGGCGTCAGCAGAACGGGTTGCTGCTCCTCTCGACCGGTTGGGAAGACGGCGGCAGTATCGACGTCACTGCTAGTGTCGCTAAAACAGAAAAACTGCCCCAAAAACCAAAATCAAAAAGCCCCCCTCCCCACCAAAAAGAAAAAACGAAAAAAAAAACAGGTCTCGCATTTTTGGAGTGGCGAAACCCAAGAACACAAAATTGCGCGAGTCAGCTAGTCCGGCCACACGACTGACAGGTGTCAATATAAATGTCGATTTGCAAGGAAATTCACGGTTTTTGGGGGTTTTGAAATCCCTTTGTCATTTTGAAAAACGTTTCTCACCGCTGACACCCAAGGCATACTGCTGACGCTGCAGACATTTGGAAGCCTGCAAGAAAATCGGTAATTGAAAAAAAAACAAACAAAACGTGTTGGCATGTTTAGCAAACTCTGGCTCGCAATTACTGCGAAGAATCTTCCGACCAAGTCGATGCAAGTACAGTCACAAGGAGAACACAGTGGGAGTACCGATGTCTTGTCCCATTTTGTTTGATTATCGCAATATGTAAGAATATGCAAGCGTTGGTCTCGTTTCCCGGTGGCTTGGATCATAAATTATATATTTCTTTTGTCAACGTCGAGACAATAAAATGTTTTAGTTATTATATGCATTGAACGTACTACGGGTTCTTCAATAAAATTAGAAATAAAAACACCCTTGAACTCGTAAAAATATAAGCTATAAAAGTTTTAGTGTAGACACCTTAAAAAGTAGTATGCGTCTTAAGTTTTCCTTTGTTCCTATTAGTGGGAGCGTCGTAATCGGTAATTCAAAATTCGACGTAGCCCCGCCCGTTACAGCGCTCCGAGCGCAGTAGGATGCGAGAACAAAAAGAAAAACTAGCTAGAGTGACGTTATCCGCGGGTTCAGATTACCCTTGCCAGTCACTATGCTGGCTCGGGGATGCCGACGATAAAGTCACGGCGCTCTGGACAGATGACATGTGACAGAGAGCCTCGCAGCATGCCGGCGGCAATCGCAGCACGTATTTTTCGAAATAAATGCTGTTTACGTTTACTTCTGTCCAAGCTAAGTGCGATAACTGAACAAACGGGACAAAAAGCTGTAGAAATCACTTCCTAACTCAAATTTCTGGAAAAGTGCTCCAGCTTCTCTTTAAACACCTAGAGACGTGCGAGATACATAACGTAAAAAAAAAAGAAAAAAAGAAGAAAGAAAGAAATCAGGAACACAAACAAGGCGGGTTGGAAATCGCAAAGGAAATCTGAAAACCATAGTCATGCCGTCTGGCTTGTACTTCGTATATGGTGACCTTTACACGCAACTAGAAGTTCGGGCAAGACTGAAAATAGTACAGTGCATCGGCGTTACAGTTGGTCCTGATAGCTCATGTTAGAGCACGGAGTCAGGGGGAACGGACGGATACAAAGTGTACAGTCTCCGGCAATATGAAAGACCCACTGGGAGCGCGTGGCCGAGGCGGTGGCTGGCGGGGGCGCTGCGAGCGCTCCGGGCAATTCCATTCTGCTTCGAGGGAAGGACGCTCACTCGGGCTCAGCTAAAGCGCAACGCGCTTATCAGATTGTGCTGAGCCCCGAGTGAGCGTCCTCCCCTCGAAGCAGAATGGGATTGCCCGGGCACTCGCAGCGCCCCGCCAGCCGCCTCGGCCACGCTCCCAGTGGGTGCTTTCATATTCCCGGAGACTGTACATCCATGTGAATTGAGAGCAGAGCTCTCTAAAAAGATAGATATAGTTGATTAGCTCAAGACGAAGAGGTTTGTGCCGCGGTCTCGAACGCTAACCCATCATACAAGAGACAGTCTACACTCTCAGAGGCGTGCAACTTGCTAGATATGAAGGTTCTGTCACATTAGACATACACAACCTATCTGACGACATATGTTCCGAAGCATTCATTCGATCGAAGAAAACATGCGCTTCGAACTTGATAGAGGCGCGTCGCAGGCAGATAATCCAGGGATCATGTCGGCATCGAACACCCTGTCTTTTGTACTGTGTTCGAGCAGTGCGACTTGGACCGAACGAAGTGGCGTACAGTCCGCGATTGCTATACTTTGCACCAGGAGGTGCAAAAGTGCGGAATGAGCATAAAGACCAAAGAAAGTAAGAGGGAGGAAATGTGTTTAATGACGATGTTGCGAATAATCATGAAGAGGCAAGATACTCAGCTATGAAATGTCTTGAAGAGTATGGCTGGGGCTTCTACCTAATAACCGCCCATTTACCATACGCTCCGGGCCTGGCTACGGTTGGTTTATGATGGGCCGGGAGAGTTGAAAAACGAAATTAGTTTCGAATTCAATAAAACTTCTCTTTTTTTTACCAGGCAATTTTCTACGTTTTAAGCAAAAAAAGAAAAAGAGGAAAGTTAGAAGTTTATATTATTTTTGGCTAGGGATAGAGCACGAAAGAATCATGACCTGACCGTCTCACGTTTTCACGCGCGAAATATAAAAACACAAAATCGGCTTAAGAAAAACACCAAGCTATGAACACACTCAAAACGTGGCCCTCAAATATCACAGAAAGAAATGTGAAGGGTGATGATTTACACGAGGCCGTGCAAGTCGGAATGAACAGAAGCACGAAGTTTTTCCCTTTGGGCTTCAAGTCTGATCCCTGAGCGAGTGATCGTGCCAACGCGGAAAATTCAACCGGTGAAAAATTGAAGCGCCGTAATTGCAAACATCTGCGGGCGCGGCTTCAAATGAAAAATTGGCCCGCCTTTTCTTTCTTCTTCTTTTCTCTCCAAAAGGAATCACATGTGAGGAGGCGGGTGAAAGCTGAGAATTAACAAACACACAAAAAAAGTTCTCGTTAGCGGGAAGCTTATCTCGCGCTGGACACACGTAAGTACTCGTCGGTGGCTCGTCAGCCGTCCATTCAACGTGGACAACGTATGCTGATGTGCGGACCCACACGCGTGGTAAATCAAACGAAATAAATTTCGAAACTCTTGAGCTTTGGTCGCCAGTTTCGTCCGACAAAAGCTGCTACCGGCAACGGCGCGAGCTTGACGTCCGTTTCGTTAGAGCGACATTGGAAGCGACGAGAGGAACGAAGCGCGCGACACACGCTAGCACGTGTGTGCACGCACAAAAGCAGTTCCAATCGTGCGAGTCGCCCTTATTGACCTAACGTGCAACGTGCGTTCACTCGTGCGTCAAATGAACACACGGGGGAAGGAGACCGCGCAGACATCCATCGTGAAAAGGAGTACATACGTTCACATGAAGATTTTCGGAGCTCTTGAATGCGTCGGAACGGCGGCTCGGTTCAAGGAACCATGTTAATAACTTTCCGAGACTGGTTTTTAATTGTTTTTCAAATGTTGGCAGACGGTGAAATGTTTGATGAGATTTTGGAAATCTGGTGAAATTCTCGAGCCCTTGTTCGCCTGGTTCGTGATCCAGACTTCTGAACTGTGAAGAAGACGAAAACGACAAAATCCGGCGAAATCTTGAGAAATATATTTCGTGACTAAGACGAAAACGACAAAATCCGGCGAAATCTTGAGAAATGTATTTTGTGACTCAATCAACTAAGACCCCCCCTTTTGCCCCGACCGCCATCGCTAGTGGATCTACGCAGCGACCCCTAGCTTGCTGTTAGCATCGTCGCCAGCGTGTCTCGCAGCGTCGTACACAACGAACGCGACGCAGCGCGCGGTGACGCCAAGACGGGCGCGTCTCTCGCTTTGCGGCGTCTCCCGTGGAGCCCGCTCCAGCCTGTTTGCCGCTTAGGGCGCGTCGGAGATCCACTACAGATGACGTCATACGCCGGTCTTGTCTTCTAGCTGGTATTGGCGCAAGTCACCACTTGATTGAAGCAGACCCCCAGAGCCACATATTCGAGAGGCCACATAATAAACAACAATCAACATGAATGCGAGTCAACACGTAAGCACCAGGAAGCACACACAATGATTCTCGGTAATTTTTATCAAAACGTACTTGTTTCAAGCGAAAACATATTTTTCTTTGTTTGTCCCCCAGCCGTATTTTCAAAACCAGGTATTTTGCGCATGCAGTGCATATACGTGCGCAAATTTTTTTCGTATTTATTATTTCTCGTTTGTTTTTATTGGTGCTTTTCGTTTCACAGTACCTTCGTCTCGTTTAACATATTGAGAAGCGTGCATAGGTATGTGAAACAGATTAGGTTAGATAAATGTACGTTCCTTCTTGAAATGTTGAAATGAAATGTATGTTCTTTCATGACGCAGGTTAGTTACATGAAAAATGAAAATAGGAAACAACCAAATAACACCCTACCTTTTGAAATGTCGTTTCCCATCGACATGAAGCGCCTTCTAACACTTTCTTGCGACGGAGTCATTTTTGTATTTTATTGCAAAGCTTGTATCGAGTTTCTTAGAGTCTTACAACTAGTTTCCTGCGATGTGCAAAGGAACCCAAGCCCTATGTTTCTAGCCCAAATAGAACAATTCAATATTCTTAAAAACACTATAAAAAAGCTTCAGGAGAGTCATTCTACGCTCCAGCAGAAGTCACTCAGCCTACAGAGCAGGAAAAGCAGCACAAAGCGACCGTTTCGGCCCTTGAGGAACGCGTAAACGAGCTCTCGAATAAAGTGAACTCCCGGAAAGAAACAGCTGAATGCGTTACACCTACTGCACCTCACCTTAGCGAGGCTTTAAACGAGTTGCCTAAATTAAAAGCGCGCTGCGACGACGCGAGAGCGGATCCCGCCGTTCTAATCTTTATTTCTCCGAATGGCTGACACTGACAAAGAAACTTGGGCTCAATCCGAGGCTTGATCACAAGCCTGTGTTCCGACAAACTTGGTATCAAAGTTTTATCTTTCGAAATAGAAAGAGCTCACCGTTTAGGAGCATTACATCCGCAGAAAAGCCGTCCCATCATTGTTAAGTTTTCATCGTTCAAAGAAAAATAGGGCATTCTTGGTTTTGCGCGCAAGCTTAAGGGCTCACGCGTTGCAATTAGCGAAGATTTTGCACTTTCTGTAAGGCTTGAACTCCGTCATATTCTTGATTTTGCCAAGACAAAGGGGTCACCTTTTCGGCTGCGTCACGATAAACTGTTTATAGACGGCAAGTGTTTTGTATTCAGGGGCTGATTTAGAGGGGGGTCCGGATGTCCTAACCCCCTCTTGATTTTCGCATGTGTAAAAGTTAGGGAGTGAAACATGGGAGAGGGGGAGAGGGTTCCTAAACATATGGTGCGCTGACCAACTCCTGACCCCCCCCCCCCCCTCGCCCCTCCCTCCGGAAATTCCTGCATCCGCCCCTGTTTGTATTCCATAACGCTGTCGGCTCGGGTGCTGAAAGATGCACCTAGCAATGCCGGCGTTTGTCCCGTTTGCCCACTCACAATCAAACTTCTAAACCCCATGTTATCAATAAGATATCTTCTATGCATTCTATTTTGTTTACTAACATTAGAAGCCTAATCGCAAAGATAGATGATGTGAATTCCTTGATTCAAACATGTAACGCCGATTTTGTTGTCCTTACTGAGACGTGGCTGAATCCCGATATATCAGATGCTGAATTGTTCCCTTCTTATCCAAACTTTCGTGTGTACAGATGCGACAGAATTATTAGAAAGGGGGGAGGCGTACTTTTGTCTATTAATATTCAAATCATGTCTCGGCTCATTCCACTTTCTACCGAACTAGAAGTCATATGGGTTTACCTCCCTACGGCACCCTCTGTTGTACTGGGCGTATGTTATAGGCCACCTGATAGTAATAAGGGATTCACATTTGAGCTCAATAAGTGTCTTTCTGAACTCACTGCTCAATATCCTAACGCTTCTGTTATACTTCTTGGTCAGTTTAATTACCTGAATATTAATTGGTCTACCTTCACATCTACTTGCACCACCTCTCAAACATTTATAGATCTTTGCCTAGAATATAACCTAAGAAATATTATCACCCAGCCTACAAGAATTACCGACTGCTGCAGCAATATACTCGACTTGTGCTTAATTTAGAAACCTTCTCTTTTTAACAACGTTACCTACTTAACAGGAATTAGCGACAATTTTGTCATCGACATAACGCTCTCTCTCTTTGTTCCTCGGAAATCACATTATTGCAAATGCATTTGTGACTACACGAGGGTCTGCGTGTCTATCAACTCATGCCTCAAAGACTTTTACCAATCATTCTCTGTTAATCTCGAGGAAAGAACCGTCGATGAAAATTGGACGCTCTATAAAAATAAGCTAACCAACTCAGTTGAGCGCTTCATCCCACTTACCCGCATCATATGTGATAACTATCACCCATGGTATAACAAAACAGAGCATAGTCATGCTAACAAGAAAAAGCGACTTTATAAACGAGTGAAGTCTGTCAACAATTCAACCTCGTGGGATGCATATCATGCGTGTGCTAGAACATACAAATCCGCCATTACCGATGATAAAACCAAGTTTTATACTCACGACCTCCCTAACATTTTAACAGATAAACCAAAAAATTTATGGAAAGTGGTCGATCCAGCTCTGACTCTGCCTTTGCAGTTCATAAACGACAACGGCATCCCACTCTCAGATGAAGGTAGCGCTCTTTACATTAAGAATTTCTTCACATCAATCTTTACTAAAGAAGACTTGCTAAACGTTTCCGACTCATGCCCATTATCTCCCCCTGATATGAATCCTATCATAATTGACCACGAAAGGCGTATTGAAAGCAATATAAAGCGTAAGGTCTCCTCGAGCTCTAGAGACGACCAAATGAATTCGAAGGTATTAATAAACACTAAACACATTTCCTCTGTTTTCCTCTGTGACATATTCTCACAATCGCTCACGCTTTCCAAAGTTCGACTTGACTGGAAAATAGCTAACGTAATACCTGTTTACAAAACTGGTGATTGTAAACTCATAGTATTACCGTCCCTTCTCTCTCGCCAGTGTTCCATCTAAGGTCATGGAGCATATACTTTACTGAAATATAATAAACTTTCTTGACTCTCATAACCTTCTTTCTAAACATCACCGCGGATTTCGTAAATCTTACTCGTGTTAAACCCAGCTAACCGCATTCTTTACTGATATTTATTCAAGCTTCGATTCGAATATTCAGACCGACTCCATTTTCATTGTCCTCTTCAAGGCATTCGACAAAGTTCCACTCCAACGTATTTGAGCAAAGCTTAACAATATTAATATTCACCCTCTCTTGTTTAGTGGATTTCTGAATTCCCAATTAACCGTAAGCAATATTACTCTATTAACAACGTAAAATATCCAGCGTCCACCGTAACGTCAGGTGTCAACCAGGGAACCGTACTTGGCCCCTTCTGTTCCTAATCAATATTAATGATCTCCACCTTACCATAGCCTCTTCTGTGCGCCTGTTCACCAACGATTGTGTCATTTACCGACCCATTCTTTCATGATCATCATGCTCTCCAGGAAGAGCTTAAGTCTGTAATTCATTGGTATGAAAAATGGCAGATCACGTTAAACTTTAATAAATGGATATCCCTATCATATTCCCGCAGTTCACGTGCCACACCATTTACGTATTACTTACCTAACGTTCAAGTAATAGCATGCTGATCTTATAAATACTTGGTTGTTTATCTCACCTCTGATCTATCCTGGACTACTTACATCACTTCTGTTATTTCTTATACTAACCGTTCTTTCGAATATTTGCGCCGTAACCTCAAATTTGCTACACCCTCCGTAAAACGACTAGCGTATACTACTCTTATAAGATAAAAGTTAGAATACGCCTTATCTATATGGTCTCCATGGCAGCCCTATGTCGCAAATAATCTAGAATCCGTCCAAAACAGAGCCCTTTGTTTTATTTATAACAACTACTCATTATATACCAGCATATCAGGATTACGCCAATCTGCTAACCTTCATTCACTTTCCCTTTGCCGCCGAGTGTCACGCCTTTCTCTCCTCCATCGAATTTTTATCACAATAACCACCTCAAAGAATCACTGCTATCACCTCCCCATAGTATTTTCCCGCGTCTGAATCACCTATGTAAATTACGTTTAATTCGATCATCAACTGTTTCTTACCAGACTTCCACGCTACCATTGGCCATCGAGGATTGGAGGCAGCGGCGGCAGCGTGGTGTTTGTAACCAGCTAACATCTCCCGCACGCTACTTGCAGAATCAGTGCACTGCTACTGTCCCTGGAAACAAGGCGACGACCTAGGCTGCATCATCATCCTGCCACACTCCAGATTACGCCACAGCACAAGATACCATCAACGGGCAGCGCCATCACTACGGACTATCGGCTGCGCACAAGTCCCACGGAACTACTACAAAAAGGGCAGACCAGCCGCCCTAGGATCATTTGGCAGCGGCGGCAGCGTGGTGTTTGTAACCAGCTAACATCTCCCGCACGCTACTTGCAGAATCAGTGCACTGCTACTGTCCCTGGAAACAAGGCGACGACCTAGGCTGCATCATCATCCTGCCACACTCCAGATTACGCCACAGCACAAGATACCATCAACGGGCAGCCCCATCACTACGGACTATCGGCTGCGCACAAGTCCCACGGAACTACTACAAAAAGGGCAGACCAGCCGCCCTAGGATCATTTGGCAGCGGCGGCAGCGTGGTGTTTGTAACCAGCTAACATCTCCCGCACGCTACTTGCAGAATCAGTGCACTGCTACTGTCCCTGGAAACAAGGCGACGACCTAGGCTGCATCATCATCCTGCCACACTCCAGATTACGCCACAGCACAAGATACCATCAACGGGCAGCCCCATCACTACGGACTATCGGCTGCGCACAAGTCCCACGGAACTACTACAAAAAGGGCAGACCAGCCGCCCTAGGATCATTTGGCAGCGGCGGCAGCGTGGTGTTTGTAACCAGCTAACATCTCCCGCACGCTACTTGCAGAATCAGTGCACTGCTACTGTCCCTGGAAACAAGGCGACGACCTAGGCTGCATCATCATCCTGCCACACTCCAGATTACGCCACAGCACAAGATACCATCAACGGGCAGCCCCATCACTACGGACTATCGGCTGCGCACAAGTCCCACGGAACTACTACAAAAAGGGCAGACCAGCCGCCCTAGGATCATTTGGCAGCGGCGGCAGCGTGGTGTTTGTAACCAGCTAACATCTCCCGCACGCTACTTGCAGAATCAGTGCACTGCTACTGTCCCTGGAAACAAGGCGACGACCTAGGCTGCATCATCATCCTGCCACACTCCAGATTACGCCACAGCACAAGATACCATCAACGGGCAGCCCCATCACTACGGACTATCGGCTGCGCACAAGTCCCACGGAACTACTACAAAAAGGGCAGACCAGCCGCCCTAGGATCATTTGGCAGCGGCGGCAGCGTGGTGTTTGTAACCAGCTAACATCTCCCGCACGCTACTTGCAGAATCAGTGCACTGCTACTGTCCCTGGAAACAAGGCGACGACCTAGGCTGCATCATCATCCTGCCACACTCCAGATTACGCCACAGCACAAGATACCATCAACGGGCAGCGCCATCACTACGGACTATCGGCTGCGCACAAGTCCCACGGAACTACTACAAAAAGGGCAGACCAGCCGCCCTAGGATCATTTGGCAGCGGCGGCAGCGTGGTGTTTGTAACCAGCTAACATCTCCCGCACGCTACTTGCAGAATCAGTGCACTGCTACTGTCCCTGGAAACAAGGCGACGACCTAGGCTGCATCATCATCCTGCCACACTCCAGATTACGCCACAGCACAAGATACCATCAACGGGCAGCGCCATCACTACGGACTATCGGCTGCGCACAAGTCCCACGGAACTACTACAAAAAGGGCAGACCAGCCGCCCTAGGATCATTTGGCAGCGGCGGCAGCGTGGTGTTTGTAACCAGCTAACATCTCCCGCACGCTACTTGCAGAATCAGTGCACTGCTACTGTCCCTGGAAACAAGGCGACGACCTAGGCTGCATCATCATCCTGCCACACTCCAGATTACGCCACAGCACAAGATACCATCAACGGGCAGCGCCATCACTACGGACTATCGGCTGCGCACAAGTCCCACGGAACTACTACAAAAAGGGCAGACCAGCCGCCCTAGGATCATTTGGCAGCGGCGGCAGCGTGGTGTTTGTAACCAGCTAACATCTCCCGCACGCTACTTGCAGAATCAGTGCACTGCTACTGTCCCTGGAAACAAGGCGACGACCTAGGCTGCATCATCATCCTGCCACACTCCAGATTACGCCACAGCACAAGATACCATCAACGGGCAGCGCCATCACTACGGACTATCGGCTGCGCACAAGTCCCACGGAACTACTACAAAAAGGGCAGACCAGCCGCCCTAGGATCATTTGGCAGCGGCGGCAGCGTGGTGTTTGTAACCAGCTAACATCTCCCGCACGCTACTTGCAGAATCAGTGCACTGCTACTGTCCCTGGAAACAAGGCGACGACCTAGGCTGCATCATCATCCTGCCACACTCCAGATTACGCCACAGCACAAGATACCATCAACGGGCAGCGCCATCACTACGGACTATCGGCTGCGCACAAGTCCCACGGAACTACTACAAAAAGGGCAGACCAGCCGCCCTAGGATCATTTGGCAGCGGCGGCAGCGTGGTGTTTGTAACCAGCTAACATCTCCCGCACGCTACTTGCAGAATCAGTGCACTGCTACTGTCCCTGGAAACAAGGCGACGACCTAGGCTGCATCATCATCCTGCCACACTCCAGATTACGCCACAGCACAAGATACCATCAACGGGCAGCCCCATCACTACGGACTATCGGCTGCGCACAAGTCCCACGGAACTACTACAAAAAGGGCAGACCAGCCGCCCTAGGATCATTTGGCAGCGGCGGCAGCGTGGTGTTTGTAACCAGCTAACATCTCCCGCACGCTACTTGCAGAATCAGTGCACTGCTACTGTCCCTGGAAACAAGGCGACGACCTAGGCTGCATCATCATCCTGCCACACTCCAGATTACGCCACAGCACAAGATACCATCAACGGGCAGCGCCATCACTACGGACTATCGGCTGCGCACAAGTCCCACGGAACTACTACAAAAAGGGCAGACCAGCCGCCCTAGGATCATTTGGCAGCGGCGGCAGCGTGGTGTTTGTAACCAGCTAACATCTCCCGCACGCTACTTGCAGAATCAGTGCACTGCTACTGTCCCTGGAAACAAGGCGACGACCTAGGCTGCATCATCATCCTGCCACACTCCAGATTACGCCACAGCACAAGATACCATCAACGGGCAGCGCCATCACTACGGACTATCGGCTGCGCACAAGTCCCACGGAACTACTACAAAAAGGGCAGACCAGCCGCCCTAGGATCATTTGGCAGCGGCGGCAGCGTGGTGTTTGTAACCAGCTAACATCTCCCGCACGCTACTTGCAGAATCAGTGCACTGCTACTGTCCCTGGAAACAAGGCGACGACCTAGGCTGCATCATCATCCTGCCACACTCCAGATTACGCCACAGCACAAGATACCATCAACGGGCAGCGCCATCACTACGGACTATCGGCTGCGCACAAGTCCCACGGAACTACTACAAAAAGGGCAGACCAGCCGCCCTAGGATCATTTGGCAGCGGCGGCAGCGTGGTGTTTGTAACCAGCTAACATCTCCCGCACGCTACTTGCAGAATCAGTGCACTGCTACTGTCCCTGGAAACAAGGCGACGACCTAGGCTGCATCATCATCCTGCCACACTCCAGATTACGCCACAGCACAAGATACCATCAACGGGCAGCGCCATCACTACGGACTATCGGCTGCGCACAAGTCCCACGGAACTACTACAAAAAGGGCAGACCAGCCGCCCTAGGATCATTTGGCAGCGGCGGCAGCGTGGTGTTTGTAACCAGCTAACATCTCCCGCACGCTACTTGCAGAATCAGTGCACTGCTACTGTCCCTGGAAACAAGGCGACGACCTAGGCTGCATCATCATCCTGCCACACTCCAGATTACGCCACAGCACAAGATACCATCAACGGGCAGCGCCATCACTACGGACTATCGGCTGCGCACAAGTCCCACGGAACTACTACAAAAAGGGCAGACCAGCCGCCCTAGGATCATTTGGCAGCGGCGGCAGCGTGGTGTTTGTAACCAGCTAACATCTCCCGCACGCTACTTGCAGAATCAGTGCACTGCTACTGTCCCTGGAAACAAGGCGACGACCTAGGCTGCATCATCATCCTGCCACACTCCAGATTACGCCACAGCACAAGATACCATCAACGGGCAGCGCCATCACTACGGACTATCGGCTGCGCACAAGTCCCACGGAACTACTACAAAAAGGGCAGACCAGCCGCCCTAGGATCATTTGGCAGCGGCGGCAGCGTGGTGTTTGTAACCAGCTAACATCTCCCGCACGCTACTTGCAGAATCAGTGCACTGCTACTGTCCCTGGAAACAAGGCGACGACCTAGGCTGCATCATCATCCTGCCACACTCCAGATTACGCCACAGCACAAGATACCATCAACGGGCAGCGCCATCACTACGGACTATCGGCTGCGCACAAGTCCCACGGAACTACTACAAAAAGGGCAGACCAGCCGCCCTAGGATCATTTGGCAGCGGCGGCAGCGTGGTGTTTGTAACCAGCTAACATCTCCCGCACGCTACTTGCAGAATCAGTGCACTGCTACTGTCCCTGGAAACAAGGCGACGACCTAGGCTGCATCATCATCCTGCCACACTCCAGATTACGCCACAGCACAAGATACCATCAACGGGCAGAGCCATCACTACGGACTATCGGCTGCGCACAAGTCCCACGGAACTACTACAAAAAGGGCAGACCAGCCGCCCTAGGATCATTTGGCAGCGGCGGCAGCGTGGTGTTTGTAACCAGCTAACATCTCCCGCACGCTACTTGCAGAATCAGTGCACTGCTACTGTCCCTGGAAACAAGGCGACGACCTAGGCTGCATCATCATCCTGCCACACTCCAGATTACGCCACAGCACAAGATACCATCAACGGGCAGAGCCATCACTACGGACTATCGGCTGCGCACAAGTCCCACGGAACTACTACAAAAAGGGCAGACCAGCCGCCCTAGGATCATTTGGCAGCGGCGGCAGCGTGGTGTTTGTAACCAGCTAACATCTCCCGCACGCTACTTGCAGAATCAGTGCACTGCTACTGTCCCTGGAAACAAGGCGACGACCTAGGCTGCATCATCATCCTGCCACACTCCAGATTACGCCACAGCACAAGATACCATCAACGGGCAGAGCCATCACTACGGACTATCGGCTGCGCACAAGTCCCACGGAACTACTACAAAAAGGGCAGACCAGCCGCCCTAGGATCATTTGGCAGCGGCGGCAGCGTGGTGTTTGTAACCAGCTAACATCTCCCGCACGCTACTTGCAGAATCAGTGCACTGCTACTGTCCCTGGAAACAAGGCGACGACCTAGGCTGCATCATCATCCTGCCACACTCCAGATTACGCCACAGCACAAGATACCATCAACGGGCAGAGCCATCACTACGGACTATCGGCTGCGCACAAGTCCCACGGAACTACTACAAAAAGGGCAGACCAGCCGCCCTAGGATCATTTGGCAGCGGCGGCAGCGTGGTGTTTGTAACCAGCTAACATCTCCCGCACGCTACTTGCAGAATCAGTGCACTGCTACTGTCCCTGGAAACAAGGCGACGACCTAGGCTGCATCATCATCCTGCCACACTCCAGATTACGCCACAGCACAAGATACCATCAACGGGCAGAGCCATCACTACGGACTATCGGCTGCGCACAAGTCCCACGGAACTACTACAAAAAGGGCAGACCAGCCGCCCTAGGATCATTTGGCAGCGGCGGCAGCGTGGTGTTTGTAACCAGCTAACATCTCCCGCACGCTACTTGCAGAATCAGTGCACTGCTACTGTCCCTGGAAACAAGGCGACGACCTAGGCTGCATCATCATCCTGCCACACTCCAGATTACGCCACAGCACAAGATACCATCAACGGGCAGAGCCATCACTACGGACTATCGGCTGCGCACAAGTCCCACGGAACTACTACAAAAAGGGCAGACCAGCCGCCCTAGGATCATTTGGCAGCGGCGGCAGCGTGGTGTTTGTAACCAGCTAACATCTCCCGCACGCTACTTGCAGAATCAGTGCACTGCTACTGTCCCTGGAAACAAGGCGACGACCTAGGCTGCATCATCATCCTGCCACACTCCAGATTACGCCACAGCACAAGATACCATCAACGGGCAGAGCCATCACTACGGACTATCGGCTGCGCACAAGTCCCACGGAACTACTACAAAAAGGGCAGACCAGCCGCCCTAGGATCATTTGGCAGCGGCGGCAGCGTGGTGTTTGTAACCAGCTAACATCTCCCGCACGCTACTTGCAGAATCAGTGCACTGCTACTGTCCCTGGAAACAAGGCGACGACCTAGGCTGCATCATCATCCTGCCACACTCCAGATTACGCCACAGCACAAGATACCATCAACGGGCAGAGCCATCACTACGGACTATCGGCTGCGCACAAGTCCCACGGAACTACTACAAAAGGGCAGACCAGCCGCCCTAGGATCATTTGGCAGCGGCGGCAGCGTGGTGTTTGTAACCAGCTAACATCTCCCGCACGCTACTTGCAGAATCAGTGCACTGCTACTGTCCCTGGAAACAAGGCGACGACCTAGGCTGCATCATCATCCTGCCACACTCCAGATTACGCCACAGCACAAGATACCATCAACGGGCAGAGCCATCACTACGGACTATCGGCTGCGCACAAGTCCCACGGAACTACTACAAAAAGGGCAGACCAGCCGCCCTAGGATCATTTGGCAGCGGCGGCAGCGTGGTGTTTGTAACCAGCTAACATCTCCCGCACGCTACTTGCAGAATCAGTGCACTGCTACTGTCCCTGGAAACAAGGCGACGACCTAGGCTGCATCATCATCCTGCCACACTCCAGATTACGCCACAGCACAAGATACCATCAACGGGCAGAGCCATCACTACGGACTATCGGCTGCGCACAAGTCCCACGGAACTACTACAAAAAGGGCAGACCAGCCGCCCTAGGATCATTTGGCAGCGGCGGCAGCGTGGTGTTTGTAACCAGCTAACATCTCCCGCACGCTACTTGCAGAATCAGTGCACTGCTACTGTCCCTGGAAACAAGGCGACGACCTAGGCTGCATCATCATCCTGCCACACTCCAGATTACGCCACAGCACAAGATACCATCAACGGGCAGAGCCATCACTACGGACTATCGGCTGCGCACAAGTCCCACGGAACTACTACAAAAAGGGCAGACCAGCCGCCCTAGGATCATTTGGCAGCGGCGGCAGCGTGGTGTTTGTAACCAGCTAACATCTCCCGCACGCTACTTGCAGAATCAGTGCACTGCTACTGTCCCTGGAAACAAGGCGACGACCTAGGCTGCATCATCATCCTGCCACACTCCAGATTACGCCACAGCACAAGATACCATCAACGGGCAGCGCCATCACTACGGACTATCGGCTGCGCACAAGTCCCACGGAACTACTACAAAAAGGGCAGACCAGCCGCCCTAGGATCATTTGGCAGCGGCGGCAGCGTGGTGTTTGTAACCAGCTAACATCTCCCGCACGCTACTTGCA
>JAZHYW010014908.1:0-35895 GCA_037355805.1 Ixodes ricinus | reverse complement strand
ACGTATTGCTAGCACATCTTTAAACGCGCCACCAGCTTCGACTGCAAATCTTTAAACGTTATTTCTTTTTATCGCACGGAAAAGGAGCGCCATCTATCTGCGAATATTGTAAATAATTTTGCTTTAGAAACCGACACTTAGATGGCAGATCAAAACGTTTGGCAGCTATGTGTGGCAACTCCACCACAACATTATTGTCAAAATGGGAAAAAAACAAAGCTCCCATGGGCCATTTTGGCCAATGTTTTTTGGATCATGGAACAGGCTCAAGCTGACCATATGACACAGTTAGTAGGTGGTGCAGGGTATTTTGGTTCCAGTTATGTCATACTCTCTACAATTAAAAATTTCCCCAAAAAAGTTTTAAATAATTTTTAATTGTAGGAGTGACGATATAACTGGAACCAAAAATACCCTGCACCTTTACTGGCTGCCATCTTGTTGTCACGTCAGCTGTTGTATGAATATAAGTATGGTCAGCTTGAGCCTGTTTCATCCAGCGTCGGAAACAGTCGGGGAGGCCGCGGGACGTCCGCGAGAAATAATGGTCTATGACTCTTCAAGCTCGTCTTAGCCAGGCAATGACCATCAAATGTTTTAAGATCTTCAGCCCGAGATTTCAGACGATTCGCCATTCGCATTCGATCCGCCGGGCATAGCCTTCGCTGGGACTCCCTGCGCGGGGGGCTACATTCGCGATCGACGACACGACACGTGGGCCCAGATGCTTCTTCAAAGCAGAATGGCATGTGGAAGGTTTTATTTGCTAGCAAGGTGTGAACTGTTCTCCTAGCACGAGCGCTGAGATGCTACGAGCCAGCACTAGCATCGGATTGCTCGGACCTACTTCCGTCGCACACTTCTCGGTCGAAAACCACATGAGGCGATCACTCTGCTGCATTTCTTCGTTGTGTTATTGCACCCTGCAGCCCATCACCAATTCCCCCACCCTCGCATGCATGCACTGAGTCTAAACCAGGCGCGGTTCGCAAAACTAAGACACTCAGCTATCACTACGAGCGCTTCGTGGAGAAGGAAGCATCGTCTGCTCTCGGAATACTAGCATTTCATGTCACTTGAGTATCCCTGCTCGCTGTTGCCTAGCAAAGCGGGCAGCAAGTGGTTCGGAGGTGTGCGCGCAAACTGCAAATGCATTTTCTCGAAATTAATAGTTTGTTTAGCTATTTTGTAGATAATTAAACAGGTGGATATTTTAAACACATTGTGAAAACATTATAAAAATCAATGACCATCAGCGTTTTGCCGTAGCTCCCTTTTGCAGGGTTAACAGAAATATGTAAATAGTTTTCCACATCATAAAACTGTTCTTATTCATAGGTATTCTCTGCACAAACGATTTTCTGCCATGATTTTTTAGAGTACCATGTTCAATTCACATTAAAGGAAACTGAAGCGATTCTGTATTTGAAGAAAAACACTTAAATCGTCTTCATTTGGCGTCTAGGATCACGAATATCGAGATTATTTCTCACTTTGGTGCACGGAAGCTGTAAAAAGTCATTTTCAAAGCACCACTGAAGCCCCTTCTTCCCGGAGCATGATGTCATATCGGGTGTTTTCAGAATCTCCACTGTCCGCGCATCTTTCAGCGCCTGTCGAAGAACATATGCACGGGCACTCTTGCTATTTTCAAAACGGTCAGAAAGAGACGTCACGACTGGTGTCAATGCGGGGAATATACCTGGCAAGCTTGCAATTGCATGCACTGCCCACACGAGCAACTTGCACTTGGCGGCCAAAAGATCCTAGTATGACGTAACGACTGGTCAGAGGTTTTTCATGTTTTCTCGTGTTTAGTTACATTTTCGGGGAAAGGAATGTGATATTCAAATTTATGAGATAGAAATACTAGAATTCACCTCTAACTCGTTTTTTTTATTTTTTCAGGAACCTTCTTCAGCTTTTGCTAAAAATGTAAAATATTCTTATAAAAAATTATTCTCACAGTAAATTTGGTATTTGTACACTTCTGACCAACGGGTTTCCTGCCTGTAAAAAACCCTGCACCCATCTGGGTCTAATGTCACGTCTTTCTCCTACAGGACCGTGCTACGCCACTGTTTGTGGCAGCTCAGAAACGGACACCTCAAGCTGGTTTCTTACCTGATTTCTCACGGCGCCGACATCAACGTCAAGCGAACGGTAGGTTTCAGCGGCCAATTTCTGCAAAGAGCTAGGCGACTTACTTCTCTTTCGTGCAGTTATTTCGTTAGCATGACACCGAGTTCTCCATGTAGTGGGCACCATGCTCCAAAGCTTCTATAGCATGCCACAATTTTGTTTTTTTCTATTAGATTTTCCATTCTGGTGTGTTTATGCCCCCTCTGTGTTCAACCTCTAGCAAGTGTAGAAAATCCTTTTCATTTTCGTTTTTAGGTATCAGATTACTCGAGTAATAGCCGCATCTGTTTATGAAGAAAGCCTGAGGGTTCGGTTTTTCTGCGGAGCACACGGATTGCCAATCACCGCGATCGACAGCATGATTCCAGCTGCTTACAGGACACAGATAACGTCTTCGTGCGAAGATGGTCATCTGTGAAGATTGCAATTGTATGGAGAATCGTGTTCTCGATCTGGTTATTCGCTATGCTATTTATGCGCAACGCAATGATGTTCTGTGGGAAAGTTACGCTAGAGCCTTGTTCATAAATATTGCGGCTATTACTCGAGTAAATACGGTAAAATATGGGGATGAGAAGGCAAAGGAATGTGAGCCTCACAAACACACTACTTGCAGAACCACTGTGTGTAAACAAAATTTCTCCTATTTCACGGGTAGTTATTCATTTATGTTTGCCTCTGTTTGTTCTGCAAGCTGTATCTCTCTAGCTTAACACTTCACCATGCACTAGTTTCAGAGCCATCTTGCATATCATCTCCCGCACCATCAGGCGGAAATTTTTCAACTGGGATCCAACCGGTCCCAGTTCAACTGGTTTATGGAACAATTCCCGGTTCGGTGAGGTCCCAGTTCTAGTGGGCCCCAATTCAAGCGGAGTCCCAGTCAGCGGGTCACAGTCGAGCAGGTCCCAGCTGCAGCTGGTCCCAGTTGGAGTTGGTCCCAGTTACCGCTGGATGCCATATCCAGCAACTTGAAACACGGCACAAAATGGAAGGTTGACGCCTTTAATGTCAGAAAGTTTGGAGAATAAAAGTAAATAATAGGTTTGGTGACCTACACGCACTTCTGGGCTTAACCACTTGCTTGCGACGATTGAATCGGCCCTTTCAGAGGTAGTATTCATGCGAGATAAAGAGGAAGATCGAGCCGCTGGCGTCTGTCAGCCTCTGTGGTGAAGACGTCCCCCGCTTCTTTCCCCCATCGCGTGAAGAAAGGTGCTCACCCGTGTTTCCGCTTTGCGCAGGGAGAAGTCCACAGTCGATGCGGTAGCGCCCTGCAATCTAACGTTTCCAATGCCGCTTGTGTCGCAACAGTCCGACATTTTCGAGGTGGACTTTCCGTCAATTTTCGCCGCCATTGTGCTCTCTGCAGCCGTTTTCTCTTTCGTCCGGTTTTCTCTGGGTGCCCTCTGATCGCTGAACTGCATCTTTTCTATCCTCAAAGTTCACTACTGCTACCATGGCATGTTTACAGTTGGGTCCAAAGAAGCGCAGATATGGTTTTGACATTTTCAAAAACGACACGTTTTGAAACGACACGTTTTGACTTGGGCGATGGCTTCCTCTCTACTGCCGACTCTGTTGATCACTGTACCGGCATTGGTCCCATTAACTGCCCGTTCGCATATGCAGCGCCACCTGTCGACTGCGCTGTAACACTAATCCGCACTCTCGCGGGCCACGGCAGATACAGTTCCGACATTAACTGCCCAAAACAAATTTATTTCTTAAAAAAAAACAATAGTGTAGGTATTTTAATAAATGTTTTAATTCATTCTATTTAAGTACATAAGTGTTCATTTACGTAAACATTATTTTATGCCACTAATTATATTTTTTCAATTAAAATATAATATAGTTAATTAAATCCTTTTTATTAATTTTTTTATAAATACATAAATGTACCTATACACGTTTCAGCCTGTTCGAGCGCAGCCAAAGGCTGAGGGACAGTTCTTAACTTCGAGAAGAACATTCCTACGCACCACAAAAGTAGTCTAAAAAGTAATATTTTAAAATAACTGTTTTAGGCAAGGAACATTAAACAACATTCCAGATGTGTACTGCTGAGAATGATTTGTAACGAAAGGAATTAAATATCTTAGTTTATGTTTTTTTAATATATGTAAATGCATGTGGTTTGGTGAAAACACATACATCCGCTGGCAACACGGCTGCAGCGCTCGGTTCTTCTGTGTGATTTCCGTTCCCATAATGGCTCGAATCATGTGCTTCGCTGCTTTCCTCATAGAGTCGCTTCAGAACGTCTTTCGCAAAGGCACGTTGGGCGTCAGGCACGAGCGTTTGCAATGAATGTCTACTTTCACCCAGCAGGAGACTCCGGGCCGGCCGTACCGCGAATGCGCTAAAATAAGAAAAGCGTCCGGGCCACTACATTCACTGATACAGCGGCAAAAATTAGGGCACCCCTTTACCTACCAGCCACATTGAACGCCGAGAAGCTGGTGCTAGGAAAAGGACTGCTCCTGAGTCCCTGGCGATATCTCCCGAGACTGATTACAAGGAAACATCAGCGGTCGGGTCAACCGGGCACCTTGCCGTGTGTGCTTGCATCTCAAAACTATGCCGGAAATGCCAGACGGGTGGAAAGCTCGGGACACAGACGCCAGCGGCCGTGCTCAGCGTACTGGCCTCCCCCTGTGACTAAATTTCAGAACGTGAAAGGGCACTTCCGCAGCCTGTAGCCAAAACGATACTGCTACATGCTAGCCGTGCGCGGGCAAAATACTCGGCGAGCGCGGGGCGGCGCGGACGACCAGCGGCACAGTGGAGTGGATACAAAGTGCAGGCAAGATCAGCGTGACCAATCTGCTCGGCGTGTGATTCGGCTCCCGGCCACCACCGGCTGCGGTATTTGCTCCATCATATGTGTCACTGCGCCAAGACGCATCATATGGAGGCAGGCTTTTGTCACCTTGTACTGAACCTCTCACGTGTGGCATCCGTCTGCTGTGCTACTACTGAAGACTACCTCGAGGGATTAAATACCGTCTGGAAGCAATGTGGCAAAGAGAACCCAGGATCAGAACCAGTTGGCCCATTATAAATGAAGATGAGTCGGATCGAGAGACTGGATTCGATTAGATTGTTATGGCTAAGGCGAGACAACTTTATCTCAGTGTCGGGCCTGCAGGCCCTCCGACTTCTTCAAAGAGTTGACATGTTTTACGAAATATGGCATGAATGCTTGCGGAAACTAAATACCATGTACCTTTGCTTCACCAATAAAAAATTATGCGTCTATCACAACAGAGAACCATATGAAGCGGGTGGTGCTTTTAGCACTTGCGTGACGTCGGAATTTTCTTCGCTGCGACTCTTTTGCAATGCGGATTAAAAGCTTTCTGCAGGCAGAGTTACCGCCTCCGCCCAGCCTATCGGGTCCTGGTTCATACGCAGCTGAGACAGAGAATAGCTTTGCATTTACACGAGTTGGTTCAAATAATGTTTCGTACTGATTTTTTATTTTTGCCTTTTCAATATTTATTTATATTTTGTGGGTATGTTAGTGTCCACTCTCTTCCCTCTAATGCCTTCTGGTCCTGAAAGAAGATAAATAAAATAAAATTAAACATTTGGTCCCTCAGGGCTGCATCACAAAGGATGTAAAGTGTTTGTGTTAAATCCTAGACATGTCAGACTAAAAACTAAAAAAACGATGTTTCTGAACCCTTTAACCACCAGGATTATTTTTCAAAAACAATGTACAAACTTCCTAAATTTTTTTTTATTTGCACATATTTTTTCATATGTCATTCAGTTTTGCATATGCAATTACTTGATTGGTTTCTGATTGGTATTAACACAAAACTTATAAACGAAAAGAATGATTTTTATATGAACTTTCCCATATTTTGTCTGGAAGTAATAGAGAATAACACGTGCTGAAATGCACAGTATTTATTTGAACATACGCACCGTAACAAAATATCAAGTGCAGGGCGTTTCTCCACGTACCAGCGCTAACAAATACATCTCACTTGCGGTTTGCCATGATTCCTTGCAAATCATTACTTTAGCGAAACACCATCATCTCGCGGTCACGGTTCCACGAAGAACCAGCATGCGAGAATGCGGGACCGCGCAGCGTTTGTCTCTGTCACAATGAGGTCGACAAAGGTCCCAATAAAAAAAAAAAACCTTGAACCAGCCAACATGTCTTTTCCGTCAGTGGGTTGCCGCAGAATCCCAGGCACTGCACAAAACGGAAACCTCGGAGGCGCGGGTGGCGGGTTTTCAGTTTTTACGCGTTGCCACCCTCGAACACTACCCAGCGTCGTCTTCTTTCACCACTGTGGTCATCGTCTATGTCCGTTTCTTATTCGGGAAAATCCATGTCCTGAGCTTCACTTTTCAGAGACAAATTCAATGTCTTTCATCGATCGCTACTGTTCAAACTGCCGGGAAGAGAGAGCCTCTTTCCGAGGGGGCCGCCACCGGCATCACTAAAGAGTCAAGCGTGCATAAGCCGTTTCTGATCACTGTTGCAAGACTAGATACGCGCTCAAAGGCCAAAACACGCTATATTTGCACAACCTCTCTTGCCCTCCAGTGTTGATCATTGGAAACAAAAGCCGATGGGCAGAGCCTGGTCTTGTGTTTGGCAGGTGCCAAACATTCATCATTTTACCCGGCTGGACGAGTGTGACTCGTCATCGGCGATATTGGTATCAGCCTTCCATGACGAGTATGGCTCGGGTCGGGTGGTTAAAAGGTTAATCATACTGATCAAGCTGGGAGCACGTGAACATGGACACGTATTTTCAAACTGCTCTGGGTGGTTTATGCATGAGCTTGGGAAGTGCTGCTAACTTCTAAGGAAAAGCATTTCCACGCTCAATTTGGTGCAGAACCCTAAGTTGGCATACCATTAGTACACCGGTTCAATTTCCCTTGCTAAATTTAGTGGCAAAACCTTAATTGGTGTGCAGTTACACTTTTTTGAAGAATGTTCTTTTTTTTTTTTTTTTAGGAAACTTTTAGCTTTAAAAGTTCTGTACCAAAAATTGTTTTGTGTTCTGACCGAACAACTGCCAAACAAAATCAGATCAGCTCGGGGAAACGTAGACTTTCGTTCCTGGGCCTCCGTTATTTTTCCGTAATATTGGCAGAGTTGTCTTTGGAAGTAGCTCTCCAAACCTTTGTTTGCAGGATGGTGCCACAGCACTGTGGATAGCCTCGCAGATGGGCCACACGGCGGTTGTGGCCGAACTACTGGCCCACGGGGCAGAGGTGGACTCGACGAGACACGTAAGCTCGACCCGCTGACCGTAATAAGCTGGCAGCGAACATTAGCTGCTTTTAGGATTCTTGCCACCTAGATTTTGCCACGGACACTCACTACAGTTCAATGCCGTACCTCTAGTTTTCCACGTTTTTCTGCACAGTTCTAGGCAGACTGATACTGTCAATGTGGTAAAATTATCATATTCACATTTAAATTTGAGTAATATTCTGAACGAGGAAGAGGGCCTTAGAGCGTTAAACTGGCAGCTGAAAGTGACTCACCCCGCTTCCGCCATGTTGTACATTTTTTACCACGAGACACGCGACCTTAAAGTTTTACGTCTAGACTTTAACAAACTACCACGCACAGATAATTGCTTATTGATCTTTAATAACAGTACTGACGAGATAAGTTACGTTTTGTTTGTTTTATGTCCAAAATGTGCTTTTACGGAAAAAACTCGGGCAGCTTTGCAATAACTTTGCTAGATGCCGTCAGCGCAGAGTGCTGTATTTTCGGTTTTTATAGGAGCTAGACACTGATCTCTGGGGCTAACAGTATTTAAAAATAGTTTATCATGTTCTTTACAGCGATCGCAATACAAATCTCAGCTCAGTTTTGCGTAAAAGTCTCAGGATTTGGTACGGTCAACGTCTAGTGGTCAAAATTGTACAACATGGCGGTGAACCTGGTGGACGGGATACCAGTTTATCGCTCTAAGCCCCTCTACCTGATTGTATATTCTACACTGATGAGTGCAGTGTGAACAAGTTCTCACTTTGAATTTGTGCTAACTATACTGTGGTCTGTAGTGCAGGGCACAAGAATTGTCATTTCAAAAAAAGATTATTATTTTTTTCGACTAAAATGGCAGTTATTGAAACTAGTAGTGATGGAATGTATGCATCTGCAGCACTAACTCAAGCAGTAAGATTCATAGATTGGCACCATCGCACATAACAGAAGTGCAAGCGTCAAATGTCCTGCAGCGTACCGACATAGACAGGTCCTTTTCTCGTTGGACCTTGAAAACTTATTCAGATGGTCTGGGTCTTTTCAAATGCGCAGGACGGAGCAACCCCACTGTTCAAGGCAGCCCACAAAGGCTACGCGGGATTGGTCGAACTGTTGGTCAGGCGCGAGGTGCCTCGCTCGGCCTTCTCAAGGTTTGTCTTTTTTTTTTACCTCGCAAAGGGTGATCCGCTCGGACAGCTTGTCCGAAAAGCTGCGGACGAAGCCCAAGGGTCGTCTCCAGTGTTGGGAAGTACTTCAAGTACATTGTACTTAAAGTACTACTTCAAGTAGGTTTAGGAAACTTGTACTTTACTTGAAGTACATTCTCTGAGTATGTACTTGTACTTTACTTGAAGTATTTTTTTCGGGTACTTTCCGAGGAAAGTACAATTCCCGACTTCAAAGTACGATTCCCGAAATTTGGTTTTGTTAAATTTGTATCACAAAATGATGCTTTGTCAACTCCGAAGAAATACTGGGAGGGATATTCTACTCTCACCAGAAACGTGAGCAGACGAGGCATCGCTCCGCTTGTTCTGGAGGCGGCTTTCCAGTAGCTTTTTGAACTCTCGCTACTTCTCGGTCGGTCAGCGTAAGCGAGGAGGTTTAAAATATTATGAGAGCAAAATTAATCATAATCTAGCACCTGAAACTGTGGTGCGGAACAATTAAACTTTCAAGTCGAAGAAAAAGACAACAGAGGAGAACGTCACAATGTTTTGAGACATTCTCTTTTGTCTTTTCCTTCGACTTGAAAGTTCCTTCATTTTTTCGCACCCCAATCTCAGGTGTCACATTATGATTAATTATCACCAGCTCGCTTTCACACTCACAGTTTTTGTGTTTTTTTCATTAAAGAGAGGACACTCCTCTATGAGAGGATTGCTTGCGGAAGCTACGGGGCTGACGTCATGCTCTCTCCTAGTACATTTAACCCCCTTCGGTGCAACAATCCAGTGAAGCGGCGCCAAATTCAGAAGAGGGACTTCTGAATTTGGCTTCATTCCTGAAGATAACTACTCTGTGGCCACTTGACTTTATCAAATATTTGCCGCTGTTTTTGAAAATAGGTCATGCACACCTGATTACCCCTGGGCAATGCATACCAGTTAAAAATCACTGTATAGGCGAATTAAAGGACATCATGAAATATTGTGTTAAAATACTTGTACTTTACTTTTAAAGTACATTGTAATTATAGTACTTTACTTCAAGTACATTGCACCCAGTGTACTTACTACTTTACTTAAAGTACATCACGTATCATTTACTTTGTACTTTACTTGAAGTACCTTTTAGATGTACTTTACCCAACACTGGTCGTCTCTAATACCTCTTGTTGGTATATGGCTGTCTTCGAGAACCAATGCTCGGGCCTCTTCAGACCCATTGTTCTGCCTTTCACGTATAATAATTGGGGTTGTGTGAATATTTATACAGCGTGTAGTTGGTCAGCCATTTCAAAGTTGCGACGAGTCACTCGCTGTAGATGAGCAATTTAGCCAGTGCAGTACAACCGCTAGCCTGGGGTCTTTAACGTGCACCACGCTGTAGTGATACACGACCGCACGCCGGTACGATGCTCATCTAGATCGAAACGGGCAGGGGTGGGGATTGAATCCAGAGTGCCTGGGTTCTGCAGCTGCCGTTCACAGACTTGCATTATTGTGCATTTCTGCGTGCGACTGCGTGGCGTTATGAGGCGTACAGAGGAGGCCGTAAACCTACTTACAGACATGAAAAGGAGTTTCCAGTATGATGAGGGGTTTCCGACAACTTGCATACCTTGTTCTGAACATACTATGATCCGACACCTTCTCATACCTGAAAAGGCTCAAGCTAACAATCTGTTTTGTAGATATAGAAAACCCATTAACCTATTTGCTACCACGCACGTCGCGCACTGCCAAGTCGTTCGTATCGCATGTTTTTCCCCTAAAACAGGGCCACACTAGGTGCGACTGTTTTGCTTTTATAATAAGCTTTTACAGTAAAACTCTGTGCAGAAAACATGTTTATTTACATGCTTAAGTGGTTCGCTCAAGTCTATAAATCACTAGGGCCTCACAGATTCTTCCTCAGTATGAAAGATCTTAAAGCACTTTATCCTCGGTCGCGTAGGCATCGCAAAACCAGTGCACTCTTGTCGTGATTAGGACTCATAACTGCTGTCGAAATCGCTCTCGTCGTCGACAAAAGGCTCCGAAAACTCACTATCCTCACCAGAAGTCCTGTCATCATCGCTGTCGAAGAGGGTATCTATGATTTTATCGTCAGAAAGGCCACACTGTACACTGGATGCTGCCATCCTCTCCAAGCAGGCAGCGATCAAGCGGGAAAGACGACACACAAAAGAACAACCTCAAACAAACAGCGAAAAGAATGACATTCGCCATCTGTTGGCAATGTATCCAACTACACTACCCTAAGTGTACATAGTGCGCCATCTATGAATGGCTCTTAAAAACAGAAATTTATGCAGCCCGGCGAATCGCCGGCTTTGGCAATATGGCCCCTGACGGCGATTTGCCGTCTTTGGTAGCGAATGGGTTAAAAAGTATGTTCTTAAATGCCTTGTGATCTGCAGTTACTATCTCTGCTTCTCAGTGTGCAGTAATTGTTCAGCACGAGCTCGGCAACTTTTTCACGAGTGTTACTCTATTTTTGCTTGTATTTTTTTCTGTTGGCTATTGTAATTAGGAGCTGGGACATTGTTAGACCATTCAACTTTTGTTTTTTGCCTAGCTCCTCAGTCTGTTCTGTCAAAAATAAAAATGACACGAAAGAACAGATAAAATTAACAATGTGCCAGATAGATGGCAATGAGCTGCCACCCAACTCGTAAAGTGCAGTCATATTAATTGGCGTTATTCTGTTGCACCGCGTGCAGAATGGGGAAAGTGCACTACATGCGGCAGCTCTGTTTGACCACCTGAATGTTGTCAAGCTTCTCATCGCTGCTGGTGCTGATCCAGAACTGAGGAATCAGGTGGGTGTGTGCTTCCGAGGCCTTTTTGTCTTAATGTACGAGAAATGGGATCATGTGCTGTCGAGGGCATTAGTCAGACTGCGAGTGCTGGCTCCATTTGAGCATTCTCGCTGTTAACGGAACACTGAACTCCCAAGAAACATACTGGCGAGGTCATGATGTCACAATCGCACGACGCGCCACAGTGTCGACCATCTAGTAACATTGTGTGTCAAGTTGTGACCGTGACCCCTGTGTCACGCTACAAGACATCAGGTCACGTGACACTGCAACCGGACACTGCGACATCAGCACATGATGTCATCCCATCACGCTGCCCAGATTTGGCGACGTGTCGCCAATACGCCCTGCACATGGCGCGTTTAAGCGGCAGATCAAAGGAGCTCCTTTAATTTGCTTAGAACAATGTTTCTAGATGTCGCCCTTTGCCTGCAGGACGGCATGACCCTGACCTGGCCCACGACGCGCCCAACGTCCAGATCGCGGGAGCACCTCCGGCAACACATCGCGCCGCGTCGTCCGCCAGACTCCAGCCGGGCTTCCTGACGGGCTGTGCAGACGCCTCCGACAGACCGACGGAAACATTCTCGAATCGACAGCTTCCTGACGATCCGCTGTAGGCGGAGTCGAAACCGCGGGCGGCGCGGAGAACGGACAGCTGTTTTTATACTCCTGGCCATGTGTCTTTTTCTGGTCGCACTGGTCGCGTTTTGGGCCGGAACATTGTTTGGGAGCTGCAGCGTTGGGTGACGGTCGGTTCACATGCTTGCTACTGATTTTAATGACCGGAGAGGCTAAAAACCAGTTTTAAGTTTCCTGCGACTGCTTGCGACCGCCTGCATGGCGGTCATAAACAGTCGCAAGGGGCCCGGGAACCGGTTTTCAGTCCCTCCAGTCATAGACGGTCGCAAGTGCGCGAGCCAGCCTTAAGGAGTTACCCCATCACGCCACGCCGTATTCGCCACTTCAACCAACAGCTCTTAGGTGCGTAAACCGTAGTGCTGGAGTTTCCTTGTCACCCATAGTCGGCGCCCACTGGAAGCCAGTGCAGCGTCGGCACTCAGCTGGAGCTCGCTTCAGCACCGATCGAGCGCGATTCTCGGTCACATCGTCGACGCAGCACTCGTGTGAAATACGTGCTGCGCCGGCTTTGGGCAAATGGCGCAGCAAACCCAGTTTTACGGCCCGCTGCGCAAGAGTTGTTGCTCCCACCCGAACACGCTGCAATTCTCCACAGAGATGTAGGTGGTGAACGTGCATTTTTAAGTTCCAAGATTGAACAGCTTAATGGTAAAATCTTTTAAATTGTTCTTTTTTTTTTTTTTAGGAACTGAGTGTTGCTGCATCTTTATTTTTGTAAGACGGCAGTAGTGGATGGAAGGTAGGGCGTATTAGCGATTACGAGCAGTTTCGTCAACTTTTAGATTTCGACGTAAAAAATATTCTTGCGCAGTTTCTAAATGCAGAACCTTTGAAAACGTGCTTCCCCCAATTGAGTAAACATCGTGGAGACGTGCAACCGTCGAGCGACGAATTTATCCTGGCCACGGAATCGGCGGTGCGATAAAGCCTCGCATGTTGGACCATTGTGGGAAGTTTTCGCTCCGAGCAAGGTTGAAGGAAAATCTGAGTTTGGTTTAACCCTCGGTGATTTTTTAAACTATGGGCCAGCATTTTTTGGGAATAAATTAATTACCATATTCTCCGGGCTATAGTTCGCGGACTCTCATGTTTGAAACTTGAAATTTTAGGCTGTGCGGACTATCTACACGTAAAACTATACAGTAATTTTGTTTTTCTTTCTGGGGGGGAGATTGTGCATTATGACGTGATGGGACGGATTTTGTGAATCGAAGACTATGTTAATGATGATTTATGTATAATACAAGCTTCTTTGTGAGCTAAGAAAGCAGACACTTGTGAAGGTGTGCCATGTATGAGAAGATTTTCGTGGTCGACTAAGCACCAGGTGCGGACTATCTAAGCAAAAAACTTTATTTCGGCTAAATTTGGCTTTAGCGGACTGTACACCGGGTGCGGACTATAGCCCGGAAAGTTACGGTATTGTAAATAAAGCACCCGATATCTTGTTGCAGAAAAATTGAGACAACTAAGTTTCCGATGGTAGAAAGATAGGAGACGTTCTCCTACTGTTGACTCTTCCTTCAGGTTGAAAGTTCCTCAATTTTTATGCACCACAGTCTCGGATGCTACATTACGATTATTATCACCAGCTCGGCTTTTAGGAATGAATGTTGCCACTTTTACACCATTTTAAAAGCACGCAGAAGTGTGATTTCTGAAGACTAGCATTTGTGCATGTATTTATAAAGAGAAAACCACAACTCTCGCTCTCGTTTTTTTGTTTTGAATTTAGACGAAAAGTTTAGTCAGAAATACTGTTATAAATGTTTACGGTTATTGAGGAAACCTACAAATATTGGCACGAGCCTCGCTTTGCAAGAGCTCCAGTCTTTTTTTAACACGTCATGCACACTTATGATTTGGTTATGGTTAGAGATGAGGTGTAGGTAGTTGCAACCAAAACATTCACGCTAGTGAAACACAGTATGAAAAAGTATTTTGACCACTGTATATTAGCAGCAAAATATCTCGTACAAATTGATTGGCAACAGAAGTAAGTGCTGGTAATTGCAACATGGATATGGCTGCTCACATTAGTGTGTTGCCTTGCACGATAAAGAGGTCGAGATAGAATGGTCTATTAGGGCAAACAATGACAGACTAGAGCAGGGAAATTTGTTTTAGATATTGCTGACACAATTTTAATCATAGAAAATTTTGCATCACTGAAGTAGTGTTTGTGACCATCTTGTTTGAGCCTCGCAGGAAAAAAAAACGGTTTTAAAGAAAATGGCATTTTACGTGTGTACGCAGGTCGTGGTGCATGACGATGAGATAGTTCAATTCATGTTGCATGAAACAAATGAATGTGGGAGTACTATAAAACATTGCAACTGGAAACTGTGGCACGTTGAAAATTACCACACAAACTCACGCAACAATCTCGAGATGTCGTACAAACTGAATTGTGTAAATGTAGAGGCACTCCGCAAGCCACAAAAGCTAACGGTGCTTCTGATCTTGCCTTATTTTTTGTCTTTTGCTTCATTTGCTTTCGATGCTTCAGTACCTTTACATAGGTCCAAAAATGTAGCTACAACCAAAACTCGAAAGGAAACGCGAAGTTTTGAAACCAACTCTGTTTTTCTTTAAGGGTGACTGAACGCACACAGAGCAGCAGCAGCTCCTAACCTCTTCAAAAAGAAATTAAAAATTGCAAAAATTCTTTTTTAGTTTTGGAGACAAATGTTTTCAGCTTCCTTATCAGGTCGCAGAGGCTTGTGCGCTACACGGAGGCCAATACGCCCAGGGACCTGTTTAGGTTTCCTGGTGTATGCTGGATTTGCCACGATATCCAAGAAAAGTCTTCTTCGAAATTGGGCTCCGTGTTAACCACATGAGTGTTCACGAAATCAGTGCGATGGTCTAGGGTATTGCAATGCTCGGCGATGGCGCTCGCGCTCACTGTCAAACTTCCGCACGTCGTTCTTGTGTTGACTGATTCGCTCGGAAAAGTTCTTCGTCTCGCTGGTGTAGGTTGCAGGGCACTCTGCGCATGAAATGGTGTAAACCACGCCCTCTGCTCTTTCTTTTGTAGACAATCTTTTGGTCTTGGCATGAACCTTCCCAGTGTGGACGCGGGCTTGTAGGCCACCAGAATACCTTCCTTTCCCAGAACTCGTAGCGAAGCGCTTCGCTGATTCCCTTTACAAAGGGAATGCTGATGCGCATGACTCGATGGGAACCAACGACCTGAAGAGAAAGCTGCAGAAAAACCGCCTTCATAACAAGAAAAAAGGTTAGGAGTTGCTGCTGTTCCGCGTGCTTTCAGTCACCCTTGAAGAAACCGAGTTGGTTTTGAAACGTCGGGTTTCCTTTCAAGTTTTGGTTGAAGCTACATTTTTCGTCCCTCGATTCTCACCCAACCAGGTAGATTTCTGCCGAATATGTTTACTTTCAACTTACATATGCTGGCTAAACGCATCTCCATGATAAATAACAGCATCGACCCGCCAAGAGTGGATTTGTGTGCTGTCATGTCGAAAGGTCTCAAATCTGTTTGAGGCACTGTATTTTTGTAAAGTGTATGGCAAAATCCTTTAACAGTGAATAGCGTAGCATTCCCCCCATAAAAAAGGTGGGTTATGAAACAAACAGAGCTGCATACGTTGGTAGAACTGGAACCGATGAATGCACTTGGTCACTCAATAAGGTCATCCCCAGAAAGTGGCAACGGCACTGCCTCGGTGGCACTAGGCGCTGCCCGATTCAAAGGGTTCAGTCTTCCATCCATCCATCATGTTTTTTATTTCATCGACAAATGTACTTGTGCAACATTTGATGTTTTTGGTTGCTTACATCTGCTTGTATCTAAGGCACACCTGCTTTCTGATCTTGAAGGACAGCTTTTGGATGATTGGCCCTAAAGCACGCTTAAACAATGTATCCGTCGAGTACTCGCTAGACACGACTGTGATCCGGACTCCAGTGATTGTGCTCAGCAACATGGAGCGTGCTCATGCTTTTGCAAAAAGTGTTAGTTTCATACCCAAGCACAGATTGCATAAATATGAACGCCATTTTCACCTTTTAGTAAACTGCGTGCACAATGCAGATTGATCTTGCTCTGGCAGCGCCACGGGTCTGAGACGTCGCGCAGCAGTGCAACGTAATTTATTAGCGTTTAGAATAGGCTGTATTATTGTAGTGTATGGTTGGTTTGGTGAATTTGTACGTGCATGCTACTTTCCGCAGACTTAATTAAGAGGTGGGCATACATCACTAAACTGTCGGTGCACTCAATTTTGCATGCCGAACACCAAACATAAAAATTATCACTTTTCTCGCACAGGACTGCCTATACTGTTCTCTCGCACCTTGCGATGGACTGCAGCAAAGGCTACAAGCCATCCTAGTGCCGTGAACGTATCACGCAACAATGCGCACCACGTATTGCTGCGCCGCTCCCCAAGCTCACGGACACCCACGCCAGCACCGGATAGACTGCAATGGCTGTTAGCAGCCACTGCGATCCATCGCAGGGTGAAGCGGAGAACGTAAAGGAACATTTTAGGTCACCGAGGTGTTCATTCTGGCAAAAGCACAAGGCAGTAGATGCACAAAACTCCCGCCATTTTCAGCTCTTTGGCGAAGTATAGTTCCATCTGGAAAAAGCTTAAAAAAAAACCCGAAGAGGTCCTTGAAAAAGGAAAAAAAAACGAGTTGGAGGTGAATTTTAGAGTGTTTTTATCCCATGAATCTGAATATCACGTTTGTTTTCCTTGAAGACGTATCTAAAACGCGAAAAACACTTGATCAGTCATTACGTCGTACCCAGATCTTTCGGCCGCCAAGCTTGTCGTCGCTTGTGCGGGCGGTGCGTGCAATTGCGAGCTTGCCAGGTACGTTCCCCTGCACCGACACCGGTTGCAACGTCTCTTTCTGACTATTTTTAAAATGCGAGAGTACACGCGCGTGGCTTTGATACTGAAAATGCGCAAGAGCGGAATGGAGGCTCAGAAAAATCTCGATGCGACGTCATGCTCCGGGAAGGAGGGGTTTTGGCGGTACTTTGAAAACGATTTTGTGCAGCCTCCGTGCATCAAATTGAAAAATAATTTCGATATTCGTGATCCTTGAGGCCAAAGGAAGACGATCTAACCGTTTCTTTCCTCGAATACGGAACCGTTCAGTTTCCCCTTTAACGGCGAGGGCCCACCACTCTGCCCAGTTTGGAAAATCGTGGTGCACCTGATCAACTAACCGGTGTATGTCATCGGATAGACAGACGCACATCAACATAAATCGTCCCCCCGTCAATTATTGTATGCTCATCTTCAACAACAATGTGGATGCAATTGACCCGAGAAACAGCCTTTGAGTAAAGCGCAGACAGCGGTGGCGTCAGCTCTCGGGCAGACTGGCGACTCGAGCACGACTTGCAGCAGTGACGGATGCAACCGTTCCCCTTCATTTATGCTCGCCAACAGCTTAATAAGAGGCGCAAGGCATGGTTTATTATGTTCAAGAATTGCCACAAGTGAGCATTTACTCCGATCATCTCTATCCAGTGTCGGACGTTTGTGAGTTTCAGAAATAAAAACAAAAGACCGTCCCAGAAGGTAAAAGGAATGCTATTTTTTGTTGTTTTTTTGTTAGACTTTTGGCAAACAGTTAACTTCTCCACGGAAAGCTGCAGCGCGGGCATCCGTCGATGGTGCTGGCACCCAGGCGGAAGACTTGGTTGGCGCAGTGGTAGTGCAGCTTGACGGTGCAGTTTGGGTTCGCGCATGTCTGCCCCTGGAATGCAACCGGCACGTTGAGGAAGTGAGAGACATCCACAAAGAAATTGGTGCACCCTAACCCTACAAATAAAGTCGGGAGAGGGACATGGGAATCTGCGGTGCTTCTTAGCCGCGTCGGATTAGCGTAACGTGGCGCCGCGCGACTCGACCATTATTACGTGACCGTGTCGTGAGACTCGACCGACACGTCTACGACACGCATCTGCAAAGTGGTGCCGTTTGTTTTAGGTTTTCAGTTTGGAGACGGTCCCTGCATGTGCAGATGCCAGCATGTGCAACGCATGTGACCACCCTCGCGTCATGCTTTTTAGCACTGGGAAACTCGCAGCCCTCGAGCTAGAAGTTTGCATACCTTGATGCAGGTCTGTTTGCACATGTGACACTTGGGTAGCTCATCGCCAAACTGCTGCTGCAGGTACGCATCCATCTCGGCGAGACCTAGCGGACTCAAACTGAGCCGTCCCCCGTCCTGGAATGAAAACGATCTCAAAGCCGGCGAAAACTGAGTGCCATAGTCACTGACGAGGCATGACTTTACTACAGCAGCGGCAGCAAATGGCGATTAGGAAAACAAAGAAGCTGCCATTTACAAGCACGCGGGTTCTTACTTCAGACCCATCTCTTGGCACGGCTGTTTCCTCCTGCACGAAATCGACCGAGAGAAATAAGTACACAAGACAAACACTGTGAAGAGTGTACTCCTTTATCCACTGTTTATGTTCTTGAGCCATCTGCTTTCAACAACCACAAGCAAGCTGACCAGCCCAACATTTCGGTGATTTCATTGAAAATAAAGTGAAAAGTGTATTGCGCATCTATTTGTCCCTCTTGGCAGTTTCAAAACGGAGACCCTTACAAAGCGTCAACGAAAGGCAGACGTACCTGCATCAAACAGCCGAGTTCCAGCCAACGCTCGATCAAATCTTCGGCCATGCCTATTGACAGCCTGCAGTTGTCGAGGTCACTGGCGATGTTGAGAGCTTCAGTCGACTGTATTGTTCCGGTGTTCGACTCCGCTATTTGCTGCACCTGCAATTAATGTTTTAATTAAGGTATGTGTCTTGGGAGCCCTTTTAATTAAGGTATGTGTCTTGGGAGCCCATCTGTTTATGCTACACAACTGGCAGACTGCGACGATGTTGGCAAATGAATTTTGGTGAATGTCAATAAGCAGTTATGGGTAGTTAAAAAACCTCTGCGGTTGGGTAGTACCGGACATTACAACTTCTAGCGTTTCACCGAAACGTGTTGCACGGACCTCAGTTGCTACGACAACCTGTAGTAGCATCTTGACATAAGCGATTCTAACGCACTCAGTGGAACTCAAGACTCGAATGTCTGAACCAGCCATTATAGTTGCAATGCTGGATAAACAGACTATCGCGCGACGTGGGGTTAGGATCGGGTTTCTATGGTCAATACTGTCGAAAGATGGCGGCACAGCTGCAAGCCCGAAATTGATCCCACAATAACAAAGGCTGCCAGACGTAAGGAAGCAAACTCGCAATACAGCCTAGTGGCTGCGGATCTCTCACCACGTTGACAAGAATGGAATACACCGCAGCAGGGAAGTCTAAGCAAGCACGAAGGAAGTGAAAATGGTACGAAAAACTTGAAAAGGAACCTCCTAGAGTCCTCAGAGTGGCAGCTGTTAATCTGCTAGGAGGCTGCCCCTTTGGGACCTTGAAGAGGCCGGAGAACAGGGCCATGAAACAATTTTCTCACTTCCAGTAAATACCGCTCAGAATAGATCCTCGACATTCATACTATCCCACAAAAAAATTGCGGTGGCTTAGCTCGGCTATGCCAGGATATACGTAGCGCGAGCTTATGCGCACAAAATGAGAGGCACTATCAAGCAGCTCCGGTGCAGCGTCAGACTTGGCTACTGCGCAACGGAGCCACACGGCTGGGCACGCGGCGGCGCCAGTGCGTCTGCCGCGACGCATGGCGTCACTCCTCTGGAATGCGAAGACCGGCGAGGCGTACGCGGTGGCAATAAAGAGTGCGGCGGCGGCTCCGGCACGCCAGCTGTACGCTGTGTGACGTCACTGCTCCTCGCGCTTGCGCAGATTGGCGAGCGCGCGCGGTGGCAGCGGAGGCCGCGGCGTGGCGGCTCCGCCCCGCCAGATGTGCGCCGTGTGACGTCACTGCTCCTCGCACTTGCGCAGCACGGAGTACGGCTCATTATGAGAGCCACGCGAAACTGCTCAACCTTGGCCAGTGTAGCTAACGCTGCAAATATGCATTATGTAGTTTTTCATTTCATGCACTAGTGGTTGCTTATTTCATGCACTAGCAGGGAGATACCCTAAGCGGCATTCACCGCCTCAACCCACTGCCAGAACAAGCGGCCATGTGACCCGGTGGCAATCATATCCTACCAAAGTTCACCATGGCCACGTGTTGGAATTGTCAACGCACAGGGCACACGTCGTGCTCGTACCCCGTGCATTGGACGACGGGAATTGGGCAATTTCCATCGCCCTAGAGATTGGACGCGAGCCCCAGATTCAAATGTTTGCCAAGGCTTCTAATTTAAACAAACCCACGTCGAGTGCTCACGCAGTGTTCGTGTCGAATTCGTGTGCAGCATTCAACTATCGTCACCCGAGGTGATCACCACAATACATTGCGATTCCCACGGATATGTCGACAAGTTTTGCGAAAAAAACATCTTCTCCCGTCCTTGGCATTGCACCGCGACGAAAGAAGCTCCGGGCTCGGTGGCACTGTGTGCCAGTATACTTGTGTCAGTATGCTTGTGCAAAGTGCACAACTTTCGGATCGGATCCCTCCAAGTTTGACCGCAGCCGACGCTAGAGCCAGCCGGCGGCGCCAAAAGTGTGTCGTCTCGACGCCCATTATTTTTGTAGGTTGGCCATCGCCGACTAGACCGACGAGACACGCAGAAAAAGTGCAGGACTACGGCACATTCACCGCGCGCAATCGTTATAACCGGCGACAGCAACGCACAAAGACGACGAGCGTCACGACGACGCGCTTTTGGGGGTTATCGATTGGCTCCGTTGAGATGTGGCGTCGGCCGCGGCCGGACTTGAAGCGCAACGGAGTGTAATGCCGTCTGATACGGACCCTAAAAAGCCGTACAGACAACCGATAAAGATCCCAGGGCTGACCTTACAGCCCGGTTCCATTCGTCTGCAGTTGCCAACATGCAAATTACTCCTCGAGAAAAAAAAAAAAGCCACTTACAAGTTTTTTGAAATAGGTCATCTCATTTCCCGAGAACATTGTAGCACACTTTGACAGCTCGTTGTCCTTGAGGTTGACGAGCGCATAGAAGCGTTGGCCGTCGTCCTCGCTCATGCCGTGTTTTATCCTCATGCTGAACGGCACAATTTTCCCGTTGATGTCCGATACAAACCTTGTCAGGGAGTCGTCGTCTTTGGTGGCGTTGCATGGCACTGGAATGAACGGGAGCGGTCGGTTATACGAACTCTCGGGGTGCACGGTAAGGACCTCGCTGTAGACTGTATAAAAACAAATCATGGCCACTCTAGACTACTACTGAACAAATCATGGCCCAGGGAAGGGAAACAAACAGTCGTCATTGACGTCGCGCCTTTCCACATAGACTTCAATATCCTGTAAACCTTTTCCTTTCCTTTTTTTTTTTTTTATGGGCCTAAAAAATTATGGTAACGGCCTAAGCTCAGGTTTTGGGATATTTCATGCACACTCAATTCAATGAGACGGAAAATAAGGGGTCCCTATCATTTCGTCGAAACTCGTTTCGTGGACAACTTTTCACGGACACACGTTTTGTCGACACGAACGTTTTGTCAACACTCATTACGCGAATTGTACACTGCAGGGACACTTCATCACGCGTGTCACTAAGATGTGCGTTAACACCCAGCTCCTAGCTGTGTTTGGAGATTTGTTTGTCCTTTGTCCCCTTTCTCCAGGGATTATTGTTGTCGTCGCATGAAACGTTAGTGTCGACGGAACGTGTGTCCATGAAAAGTTGTCCATTCGACGAAACGATAGGGACCCATTTTAATTTTGCCCTTGTGTTCAGCCTACGGTTCAGCGCCTCAACAGCGCGTGAACTCGGGTTGTAACGTGTGAAGCTGACCAAAAGCCGTACAAGACACGGTTTCTCAATCGGAGAGACTTGGAAAATGGCTCACCTTGGTTTTTCTCGTGACAGAACTCGAGCACTTCTTTGAGCTCCGACAACGAAAGTATTTTCCGGGTCAACATTATTTGCAGGAACAGTCGATGCTCGTCGCCATATCGAGTCATTTCGTTACAGAAACCGCGCACAAGAACTGAAACTGTAGCCGCTGTAGCTAAGCCACCGTAGAGTGCAGCTTCACGTGCTGTTCTGGCTGTTCCCGTGGGCTGCCGTGGGCTTCCTTTCGCGCGTTTGTTGGTGGGTCGCGGTTTGTTGTTGGTGATCGACCGGGGAGTGCGTTCGTTTCTTCGATTCTCGTCGCATTCTTGCGCTCTAATGACGTCATAGAAGCCGCAGATGGATAAATCGATGGTACAACTGCTGTGCGTTTTGTAACTGGGAGGTAGCTTGCGCCATCTAGCTAAAATTATCATGACACATGATCTCTAGGACAGCAGCTGTGGTAAGCTAGTACACCCTAGCTGTGGTTGTCACTCATGCTTTTGGTACCAGTGTACCCAGTGTACAGTGGTACAGTGTACTAGACTTTTGGAGCAGGTACCAACATGAGGCTCGTTCGATTTACCCAACGAGGAATTTATCTGTACCTCCTGCACCGGTGCAGAAAAGTGTAGGGCTACTCGACTCGCGTGCTCCAATGCAAAGCAGTGAAGTTTGACGCGCGCGCATCGCAGGCTCTGGCGCACCGGTGCAAGTCTTTCCGATACGTCAACTCCCACACACACGTACTACTGGCTTGGCTCTTTCAGACTAAACTAAACGGAAGCACTTCTCATTTCAGGTTACAATCGCGGTGCTGTTGATGAACGAGTCATCGAAACCAATCCCATTCACGCAGCGCTCGAACTTTTCGCGTCGAGCACGCGCGCCGTGCGCTTCTGCAGGACAACACAATCGTGCTTGTAGCTTCGCTCGCACAGAAAGTGAAACTAGATATAAATCTATCAGTACGATCCCTAGTCTGGGGTCTTTAAATCGCGCAGTAGTGATACACGACCGCACGAGCGGTACGCGATGCTCATCCAGATCGAGCGTGCAGGGACGGGATTGAACCCAAAATCAGTGGCGTCACCGTCACTAGTAGAAGGCGGGGCGGGGGGTCATCGCGGCGGCAGTGCCCAGGATTGCTGGGTTCTCCGCGCGAGCTTTCATTCCAAGAAAGAGAATGAGGTGCGTTTAGCTCAGCGTGGCTCAGCGAACCTCGATCGTTAATTTTATCAAGGAGCTCTAGTTTTTGGTGGTCATGTTCACTCGCATCGGCTCCGGCACTGAGCCTGCCACAACGCCAGCCGTAAGTTTTTTTGTTTTTTTTCCCCAATTTATAAGCGGTATTTTTGCCGCCTATAAAGGACGGCCTGAGGGTACTGCAGTTTCAGAATGGAATGCTGCAATAGGTACTGAAATACTATTGGTGGGCTGTTTGATTCAACATTCTGATACATGGCTCGACATATGTGGTTTAACATGATAGCATAGTATGGCAATAATCCATAGGAAGCCCATTTTCGACAGAAAATCAGACGTGTAGAGAATACTCTGCAATATTTAATCTGCTGCATGCAAATTAACTTCCAGAATCGTGGTTTGGACGTTCCAGAAGTCCCGCTCACCAAGTGGCTGTGTGCCTGCGCCATCGCCGGTCTCATCATACTCATCTTGCTTGTGGGACTCAAGGCTTTCACAAAAAGTGCGCTACCCGAAACCGATAAACCAGCCAGTCGAACACCGGACACCTTCCGCTCTTGCTCTAGCGGAAGCTGTCAACGTATCCGCCAGCTTACAAACATTCACCAGAACACGAGTTCAAACCCCTGCACCAGTCTCTACATATTTACATGCGCGCAACACGACCACTCTAGGGGCCTACATCTTCGTGCTAGGCTAGAGGTGCAACAGGTGCAGAGCACTCTGTCGTCCATGCCAGCCAAGAACCAAGCAGACAACCCAGCTCTCGCAAAAACCGTCGCCTTCTACAAGACCTGCGTTGGTGTCAGGACACGGTCAGACAAGGAGTCCCTGCTCAGATTTCTTCAGCATCAGGGTCTGCAGCCGCCGTCACTGAATTTCTCCCAACTCATCTTCAGCATGGCAGCTCGGTTTGGCGTGGGTCTGCTCATCCAGTTTGATTCTCGCCATTCCACCTCTCCTGGAGCTGGAGGGGAAGATCGCACCCTTCAACTGAACTGGAATCAGAATTTCTGGGTCTGGAAAACGTCGGGCAGACGACTGCTGGATCCGGCCGTGCCATACCGGGATTTTGTTGCATCCGTGCAGCAGCTCGTCGGAGACGGGCAGACAAACTCGACCACAGATGCAACCACCTTGAACGAAATCGCGGCCACCGAAGAGCTGGTGTGGAAAATAATCGACACCATGTACAAGGGCAACGGGTTTGAAAACCTCACCTTTGCAGAGTTCAAGAAGCGTCTGGTACGCATCAACCCCGACACGTTGTCTCAGGACCTATTCAGTTCAGAAATTCCGTACTTTCCCGAAGACAGCTTTCTCCTGAAAGGTGCAAATCTGTTGCCCTGTCTCGACACCATCCTTACCACCATCCAGGAAGACAAGCTCGCAGCATACCTGTCCTGGGAGGCCGCTCGCCAGATTGCGCCATTCTTCCTTCCCGCGCCATCCGGCACGACCCTCAACGACATCTGCGTCTATTCAATGCAGATGCTGCTTGGTAAATCCGCAGCTCTGCTACCTTGCATTCTCAATCACGTGACTAACGCGGTCCTCGACAACGTTCAAGCCATCTTCGCCAGCATTCGCCTGGCGTCCCAGGCGGCAATACTCAAAGCCGAGTCTGAAATTACGAACGGCCATCAGTTGTCCGCTCTGGTCTCTCGGTTGAAGGGAATGCACTTGAGGATTGCATACCCCGACAACATAGAAAGTCTGCCTTGCCTAAATAGCCGCCTGGATGCAATCTCCGATATTAACAGTGGCTTTCTGGACAACTATATCAGCGTCCTCGAGGCATCCTGGAAGCTCGGAACGCAGAACTTCGATGGGGACCCGATGGTCGGGATCGACGGGTTGAGGGTTACGTATGACTTGCAGCCCAACACACTGGTGCTTCCCGCGGAGTACCTGCTGCCTCCCCTGTATGCCGTAGACTCGTTCTCGGCCGCAAACTACGGCACTATAGGTGCAGCACTTTCGACAGGTCTATGGTGGCCGCACATTCCTTTCTCGGGCCAAGATGTGGACAACTCGACCCTCCGCTCTCTGGCCGAGTATTACGCCAAAAGTTTCCAGTGCATCCGAGGAGGCGTTGTTCATGTTGAGGACGTCTTCTCGATGCTGGCAATGGAAGTTGTGACCGAAGCATTTAGGTGGACCTTGAAGAAATCGCCCACCGAAGAATCGGTTGAAGACTGGCAGCTTTGTATGTTACAAGCTGCTTGGCTTCCTGTGGCTCGGGTCTCCACTTCTGCCAGCTGGCTTCTGCGGGTCTGCCAAAGTTTCGGTCCGTCTTTCAATGTGCTGCTCAAGTGGACCACATGGAACCATGTCACATCATCTAATTTCCATTCTTTTGCGATCACAACTACACATTATATACAGTATGTTTGTTTGCAGATAAGTAAGGCTCACTAAAAGTGTTTGCAGATAAGTAAGGCTCACTAAAAGCTTTAAAAATATTACTGGACTATTTTTCTGGCATGTACGGGACCAGCAAAATATAGTTGATTCATTAGCATCTAGGCCATTTTTTCGAGTCGTGCTTATACATCGATAAAAAGGAACAGCTTATGGAGTTTAGAGATAATGTCCTTTCAACTCCGATATTTTGTCAAATGGTGGGATAGTTCCTTAAAGGGGTGGTGCAACGATATTCAATTGGAATGTTTTTCACTTTACACGAGCTTACTGGCACTAGTGGGACTCAAGGATACTCGCACGCAACGCCACTGACCAAGAAACTCCTTTGTTGCGCTGTAATTTCGAGGACAAAACCGAGTGTTTTCATTCAGTCTCTCCTTTGCAAAACCTGGTGACGTAGCTGGGCGGTAGCAGTACCGCCCAGTGACGATATTTGAATGCGGCTCATAGATTGGACCCGAGCATGGCGTAAACACTCGATTTGGGCTCATGATAATCGATAGCTCGAGAAGCATTCGGATAGTGTACGTCCTGTGTCCAATCGCTGCAATGACGACGGCAGCCGAACCATAACAATGTTTTGAACTCAGTGCGTGCCCTGTGCCTTGCCAACCCCAGCGCAAGGCTATGATCAACATTGGCGGCATATAATCGGCTCCAGATCACGTGGCCGCTTGTTCTGGCTGCGAGTTGAGGGGTGAACTCTGCTTCGTTTTTCTTTATGCTTTTCTGCGACTTCGATTGCGTGTGGTGAAAAACGAATGGGTAGTTCACAGGTCATTAACGTCGGGGATCCGTTGTAAGCAGTATTTGCACAAAATACAAAAATCGTTGCATTGCCCTTTAAAGCAGTTCCTTAAACGGCCCTGCTCTCAAGATTCTTATGTTGTCAAACTCTGAACCCTTGATGCCAGTAAACACTGATGAAGAAACGCCAAATATTAGTTCAATGAATCTATGTGTTTCTTCCTTTCACCTCCCATTTCCCCCCTCGTCCACTGCAAAATTGCTGGGAGTTCTCCGTAGCCAGATTCATTTTCACAAACCCCAAAGGTGGTGGAAACTAGTTCCTGCAGTCGGTTTTAGGCCAAGCACGATGCTTCGACAACATTCTATGAGCATGCCGTCATGGTTGTTCTTAGATTAGAATAAATCGCTCGAACTGCAACGCTGCACCAAAAAGAGCTACAAGGTGCTACTATAGTGGCACATCATGAACACACGTTTGCAAAGCAGGTAAGAAACAGAAGGGGTTGTGATTGAAATCACTCTCACTGTTCTCCATTCACCCTAGTAGCTACCGTATTTACTCGCACAATGAACGCACCCCCCAAATCGGCTCTCAAAATTTCGACTTTTTTTTTTCACTCGCGTAATAAACGCACTTTTAACTCGGACCTCAAAATTTTGACCCCTCCCTCCACGCGCGCGAAATGAACGCACTTTTTTATCCTGGTGCAGCGAGGTCGCGAACGCATGGGCAACGCCTTGTAAAAGGCGTTAAAAAAAATAAAAAGATCCAACACCAGCAAAAAAGAGCTTTTTTTTTTTTTTTGCACAGCGCAGTTTGGGGGAGAAGGCGGAGAAGCCCTCGTCTAAGCAAAGCGAAACAAAACAGTTGCGAAAGGCGGCAAAAAAAAAAAATCCACGGAACCCAGAGAAAAGAAAAAAAAACAAGGAGGAACTTTTTTTTTTTTATGCACAGCGCAGTTTGGTCTCGGGGTCGCGCGCAAGAATATAGGAAAGAGAAGCGGTGAAGCCCTCGCCTAAGCAAAGCAAAACAGCTTGCGAAAGACGGCAAAAAAAAAAAAAAGTTCGCAGAATTAAGAGAAAAGAAAAAAAAACATAAAGAGGAGCTTTCTTTTCTTTTTTCGCACGTTGCAGTTTGGTTTTAGGGTCGCGCGCCGTGCGCAAGAGATAAGAAAGAAAAGCAGAGAAGCGCTCGCCCAAGCAAAGCGCACATAATGAAGATCCTGCCCTCGCCTCCTCCTCGCACTTTGAAAAGAGGAGCGAAAAGCCCTCGAAATGAACCCACTTTTCTATCCTGGTGCAGCGAGGTCGCGAAAGCATGGGCTGCGTGGGCAAACAAGACAACTTGCGACAGGCCGGGAAAAAAAATACCGAAGAAAAAAAAAAACATGGAGAGGGCTTTTTTTTTTCTTTTGCGCGTCGCAGTTTGGCTTTGGAGTCGCCGCGCCTCGCGCAAAGAGATAAGAAGTTAGGTCGATTTTTGCGGGATAAAAGGTCCGTTCATTATGCGAGTAAATACGGACGCAAATTACACCTGCGTAATGAACGCACCCCCAACTTTGCCTCGATTTTTCGGGAAAAAAGTGCGTTCATTCTGCGAGTAAATACGGTATAGTCTTGCCCCATGTGTGCAAACACATACAGCAAGTGCATGAAGGTAGCATTGGCAGGCTCACGATAGCATGTGCTTGCCCACATGAAAGCCATGGCGGCAATCAGATTAACTGCTTGCCACTATGAATACCCAGACATCTTTCCTTAAGTTTCAAATCTGAGAACATAAGCCACAATCAATAATGCACACAGCCTGCTCAGATATTGCAGCCTACCATCTATTCTTGCAGAGCAGATAGTTATATTTTGAAAATTTTACTGCAAGGCAGAGAGAGTTGCCTTATCAATGCAAGTGCATGGACTATACATGAGCTTGCACGTGACGTCAAAGCCGTCCTCCTTGCTGGTGGTGGACGACCGCCGTTAATGCGCTGGAAGCTGCGCTGACTCGTTTCCGGTCGCTCGCAACGCTTGTTTCCTGTTCGCAGAATTAGTGCAGTAAAGGCTGGCTCCACCACCAGAGAGGAGGACCAAATTACGTCACTGCAAGCTATGTATACTGCCCTCTAGTCCTACTTTCTTCTCTACACTAAAAACAGTCCCGCTGTAAAGAACAGTGAAGCAGCTTCTACCAGTGTCGGACGACAATGTGTGTTCAACTGAACTCGAACAAGGCAAACCTTCCGACTACTATCACTGTTCGATACGAAGGTAAATTGAATAGTACCATATTTGAATCGATAATCGAGTCTCGGAGTTTGCAAAAACTTACTGTTAAATGATCCTGAAGCAGTTACCTAAGTTTCAGCATTTGAGAAACAGAAATTAAGCTTTGGCACAATCTAGCAGCAAATATATTGCATTTTAGTGAAATGTTAGCAGGGCAAGATCTTCAGCACAAATGACAAATCAGTCACATCGCTGAATATCACCTAGTTGCAACATGATGACATGTTCGTGACCTACGTCAGACCAGACTGAGGTACACTGTAACAATGAAAGGTTCCTGACAGCGCTTACATGAAACACTGGAGATGTCTTCTACAACCCCATCAACTTTGTACACGAGGACCATCTAAAGAAAAAGCTGGACCAGCCTTTGTTGCCCACCAACACCACTTCAGAAGTTGAGTTTATTGATCTGCAGCAGCATCCATTCGAGGTACTGCAAGGCATGATCATGTCCAGTAAAACATCACAGAGTAAAACGGACACAAAAATCACTTTTTACGATTATAACAAATATGTCGCGCAACAGTCTCGCCACTGTCAGGACACCTTGGCCTGTCAACAGTTGGAACGCCGCACCACTGCAGGAATGTCCCGGATGTCGGCCAACATTAGATATGACCGCACCCGCAGCAATTGTCCAGCCCGATCTGATCCAACTGTGTTTGTCCCTTGCTGCCACCTTCACACACCAAGCTGTCTTTGACAACGCCTGCGACAGCTAGGAAGTTGACATCCAGGTACGTGCTGCTGGTCTGGATCCTCTGCTTAGCGTCGACCTCTGACTCACTAGCAAGTCGCTGAACTTCGTCGGACAACGCCGCGCTGCGGGACACTTGTTCAAACGCCTCTCCACATCTCCTATCATGCGTTCCCATGACAAAGTGAGCCGCAAGCTGCAATAAGGAGAAGTTCCGTCTGCAGGACATTCCTCACCCTGAACATCCACTCTTCGTCATCCAGGTTACAGTTGCAATGCTTAATGCTGATGAGAAACTTGTTGCTCGCCATCCTAGTGGACAGCACTTTTAGTAGAAAGGTACTTAGGGCGTCGCCGAGTTTGAGGTAGTTCAGAGTCCTGTTTCTTTCTAGTATTTCTGCGAAGTGCTCCAAGTGACACCTCCTGAAACTCCAGCGTGACAAGGTCAGCGTGGAGATGCTTTTGTTACGCGAAAGCGCACCCAAGAGAGCCTCCGTTGCTGCAAAGGTTGTTGGAAAGTCAAGTTCGGCATGCTTCAGCATCTCTGTTGACGACAAGAATTGTGCCAACGGTTCCGCATCAGCCCTTCCGCATCTTGTGCTCTAGCTTCACCTCAAGCTTGACTAAATGGCTGCACAAATTCAGGCAACTGAGTGCAGACTGCTCCGGGTCAGGTGTGCCTTGACTCTCGTAAGAGTCATGGTCAGAATCTAGTTCATAGATTGAGGTCAAACAGGTTCCATCTGGCGTCGCTGCAGTATTGTAGTAACTGACCTCCGTGAGCTCATGGCAGCTCTCCAGAGCGTGCTGCAACACAGAGGGACTCTTGATGACGCTTTTTATCTTTATTCTCTGGCTTGTGCCAGTCTCCAGTAGAACCTTGTGAATGTCTGCAACCAGCTTCTCGTCGACGTCTTCTCCCGTGACCATCTGGAGCGAACGGTTCTCAGCCAGTGCTTCACAAAGCTTGGTGATGTCTTCAAGCGACAGCTCAGACCAGCAAAGGCTCAGCCTCCTCATCATCAGATTGGTACGAATGGCCGCTGCAAGCTGCTCCCACCTGCCACGATGACATTCTCCATGGCTAGCTCGACAAGCCCGTTATTGTTTTGGATGATCTCGGCTAGGAGTCCGCTTCAAGCGCACACTTTTGCCCAGAGGAACGGTAACTTCGCAGAGTGTTGTTGACCGACATTACCCTGGAAAGCAGAGGCCCCTGAGATGGCCCAAAGAAGTTACTATCGAGGTGCAACTTTCTCAAAGCCCGGTTTGTTGCCAAGGCGTCCAACACAGGTCCGAGTTCTTTCCTATTCAGCGGATTCCAGTAGATCGGCTCGAGAACGAGTTCTTCGAGGATGTCATGTTCCGCCAAGTACTCCCAAGCACCGCACCTTCTCCATCGCATGGACGCCATCCGGTGAGGTGTAATGCCTTAATAGTCTTGCTCCGCTTTAAGTTCCGAATCAGGACGTCTGCTCCGTGAACAAGCGCAGAGTCGAGGCTGACGGAGCAGGATCTCCAGACGTGGCATGTTCTCAAGGCGGCTCCGAGGAGTGTGATGGCAGCTTCCGAAAGCCAGACGCCTTTCAGTACAAGGTCTTCTAGTCCCGTAAGAGTGCCAATGGCGGCCACCATATGCCGAGAGATGTCTTCAGTTCGAGTTTCATTGCTTTGACAAAGCTCCAGGCGTCGAAGGTTCTTGTTCAGCTGGAGAGCGTCAAAAAGAGCTCGGTGTCTTTATATGCCACAAAGGCTTTGAGCTCTCTGATGCAGCGGTGCTCCTTGAGAAGCCTGTGCAGGAGAATGCGTGCCTGGCGATGCATGACTTCCGACACGCTGGGTAAGCTCCAGTGCAGAGTGTCGGTGCCGAGCACCCCTGGTGCCACTTCCTTGACCTCCATCCTGCACAGCCTCAGAAATTCATTCCAGAAGCCGAGGTTGTTCAAGATGTGGCAATACTGTGTGTCACTCTGCGTGCAGGGTCGGTCGCACCCGGCACCCTTGATGTTGTGGAGGATCATGTAGATCTGTTGGGCGTTCTGCTCCTTGTGCAACAGCTTGCCCACTTGGGCACAATAGTCTTTGAGCTTCTGCCACTCCCCACCCAGCATGGTGCTAAAAGATGGAAAGAAAGAGTTGAAACGGTTTAAGGCATCTGGAGTAAGAGGCCTCAACAAAATTTGGGAGCTTTACGAGCCAAATAATGTAGTACATCAGGCACGCCCTAGCGGAGGACTGAGGATTAGTTTTGACCATTAGGGATCTTTAGACAAGCAACTGAAAGCTCAGTTTCCCTCTCCCAACAAACCTTCATTAGGTAAGTAGACATCTAGGCCTCAAGAGTATCATATAATGACAGCATGGGCGCCAGTTACATGTCTTTTACAGTATACGCTACACACACTGTTGATGGAAACAGCGAAATAGGATACAATGATCTGAAAAAATAATGCCTGATGATGATGTATGACAATTTGCAAAAGCAACTATTGACATATTCATTGATATTGCTTGGATAGTCATAGGGCTGTTTCCCCTGCTGCTGCAAAGTATCTGTGAACAGCTGGTATTCACAGGTGGTCAACTCGGCTGGCAGACGTGACAGGAAAACGGCTCACTGGTAGTCTGGTCAAACTTTTCGGTATGCGCTAAACACTGCTGTTCCACACAGACGCTCAGCAGAAACTATACTAAGGGTGTGCAAGTAAGGATTTCTGAAACCAAATCAAAATACTGGTTGCACCGAGTTGAAAATGAACTAACAATTGTCAAATAGTGTGCAGACATTTTATAAGGAAGAGTACACTGTCTACAAGAATACTAGTCCGTTGTCCACATGGTTTCTAGAAATTGCTATAAGCACGTAAGGCTAGGCAAAAATGGCTAGAATTGAAGAGTGTGATTAAACCGACAAAAGGCTCGAGGTACACCTAAGCAGTTAAAGTTGCGAATGCGAAAGCATGAATGTCGTTCTTGCGCGTGTTCTCGTGAAATGGCACGCTGCGTTCCAGAGTATGCTCTGGCGGGCTCTTTCTGGGAGGCCCCGCCAGCCAAACGCTTTCTTCTCCCGGCGCGCTCTGGCACGGCTTTATCTGGCATGGGCACGTAGCGCCACGGGGCGGCTCTTCCGGAAACTGACGCGCCTCAGCCAATGGGAGCCTATCCATGAGATTTCGGCTTCACTTGGAGGGGAATTAATTTGCCACATAGATCGGCATTTTGCACGCCTTCAAAGCTGGGATGCCTCAGATCGCGGCTTCACTTCGCTCCGTTGGGAGAGGGGAATTTATCTGCCGTTTGGCGCGGCAGCTGATGATGTCGGCTCACTCCATTGGACAGTTAATGCTTTTGCATTAAAATCTAACTATTTGAATGTGCAAGTTGGCCTCTTGGGGATGGCAGCACACACGAGGCACTTGGATGAATCAGTGCAGGAGCGACCAAAATTTATGACAACTTGGTGTATTCTTTTCTCAGAAATTCCAGCTTCAGCTTCAGCAGGTCACCGATTTCTAGACAGATGCGTCGCCACATTACACTTTCCAAAAGCGTGCAAGAGCTTTTTTCTGAGAAAGTGTGCAGTTAACCCAAAGTGTAGTTGTAGGCGAATTTAAGGGCCCCCGCACAGAGAAATCGGTACTGCTGGTGCCTAGGAGAAAAGTGCTAGCGACATTAAAAACTTCTTAAAATTATTAATCGCTTGGGATAATGAATTGAATAGAGCGATATTCAAAAATTAATATTCTAATGCCTCCTGAAATCTGTTCACCCTTAAAGGGACACCGACAGGGTATTCATGCTCGCCAAGGTTTTTTATTTGTATATTACACATGAGAGCCCAACTACCCGAAAAACAATTCTGCGGCTTGAAATTAGTTTTTTTCCGACCGAAAACAGCCGATCGAGAACTGGCCGGTTTGAGTCGCGCTCACTCTCTTCACCGTGGCCACGTGTCGTTTTCTATGGTTTAGACACAACCACCAAATATAATCAAGGCCATAGGTCATCGAAGGCACAAACACAATATTGAAAATAGAAAAGAAATATGATACCCAATTTTTGTGGCTTCTAAAAAGCTGCAAATGCGTTGTTTGAGGAAAAGAAGTATCACAGCCACATGACTTCTGCCACCTCTCTCCTTATATTTCTTCCTCCCCAGTCCAGTTTCGGTTTCGAGCAGTTGCGTTTTTTGACATTATTAAAAATATATGTGACGCTGTAGCAAAATATTGATTGGGTCGTAAACAAAATATATATTTTGGGGTTGTCAGTGTTTTTTTAAAGGGCCACTGCAAAAAAAAAGTTTTTTTAAACAGTTTGGTTGGGACCACGGTGTAAGATACACTCTTTAGGTGAGGACACGGCGGGGCTGAACGCGCGGCGCGAGGAATCGGATAGTGTTCTTTCGACGGGCATCCGAAAGGCTGCATTATTCCGCGGCCACCGTGCCCGCGGCTGACAGTGTCGCCGGCGGCCAAACGGCGAAACTGTGTGAGAGCGAAAAAAATTATCTCGTTGCCATGACACCCCGGTACACTGTGGTCTTTCTGCACGAGCGACAACCTCGCTGGAGCTCTGCGCGTGTGGAGCATGAGGCGGCACGAGCCGTCTTTGCCGTGCCCACGGGTCGACGAGTCATCTGCCGTCGCCGCTTGAAACCATAGTGAAAGAGAGAGAGAGAGAGTGAAAAGCGAACTTTATCTGCACTGCGCGAGGAGCGCGCTGTCCTCACCTGAAGAGTATTATCTTACACCGTGGTTGGGACACAAGTGTCAAAATACAAAATTTATGCGAAAAATATTTTTTAGAGCAATATTGACAGCGCAAGATGCAATTTAGTCGGTTGTCATATCCGTTCCACTTGCTTTCTCACTCAGCATTTTGGGCGTGTGGAGGGGAGAAGCGGCCATGAGAAGCTGGCCATCACGTTGAGGTGGAGAGAGTGTATGACCACCTCGTTGAGGAGAAAGAGTGTATGACCATTCCGTGACGTCATGGACGCATAATTCAGAGTGCAACCAAAATAAATCTCGCACCAACAATATTGTTCTAAAAAAATGTTTTTGCAAAAAATTTGTTTTTTGACAAGCGTGTCCCAAGCAGACTGTTTAACAAAAACATTTTTTTTTTCTTTTCAGTGGCCCTCTGAGCTGAGACTGCAACCAATGCCAGAAGCACAGGAGCTTGTGGTCACTGATTGAAGCGTTCTTCCGCAGAATGAACAGCGAGCGCTTGTTCTACAGAAGAACGCTGTTGCAGACTGTACAAGTGACATCCAATGAATACACACAATAGTTTCTGTTGCAACTTGTCATACATGTTCATCATCACACCTTATTTTCCCAAATTTGCATCCTCATTTATATGGTTCTAACTTTGGCAGTGTAACTAACTCGTCTAGAGTAACTGCATAGGCTTTGCTTGCAGAGCCAGAGTGTTGCGTTCCTTTTCCTTGCGCCATCAGTTCCCTATTGGCGGAGAAGTGGTCACGTGCGCCAAACTGGATCCAACCTTCATGAGGAAAGCGACTTTGCAGGCGCTGAGTTTTGAGCGTAACACGTTTCTCGCTTTGCGTTTGCGAAAAATACATCCTACACTAAAATTGAACTAACTTGAAGGTTCCTTGACCATTCAGCATTATGTGTAGCCACTGGGTACTATAATCGCATTGTTTTATATATGCGAAGCAGGCGAACACGCAGGACAATCGTGTTGCTTGCGTCGGTGGCGCATGCAGAGTGATACGCGACCGACACATACGCGCACTTCGGACCAGACAACAACGCACAGCTACGGCTCTCAAAGGGGCGGCGTTTTCAGTCGGCTACTATGTTCGAATGATGGCATGAGAAAAATAGAAGACAACTAACGAGACGAAAACGCACGCGCGGCATGTTGCCGCACTATACCTCCTCTGCTTCGCCTCGCAGCACGCTGCCTCACAGCCTCCGATGTACTAAAACATGTTTCTAAAGTCTGGGAAGCAGACGACACGAACAACAATCGCGTTGCTCACGTCTGTGGCGCTGAGGAGTGATAAGCGAGCAGCACACCCGGGCACCTCGGACCAGACAACACGCAGCTACGGCTTCCGTAGAGAGACGTTTACATCGGTTACTACGTGCTACCGAGGGCATAGAGAGAAACAGAAAATAAATGACGGGACGACGGCACATGCACAGCGTGTAGCTGCACTATATCTTCTCTGCTCCGCACGCTGCCATGCCGCTACGCGCCTTCCGCAAAGCGACGGTCGCTCAGCGCAGTGCGGCCTTGGATCCAACATGGCCTCCCCGGGAGCACTATTGCGATACAGTGCTCCGCAAACGGAGCATGTGCAGGTACTCCACTCTCGTCTAGAGTAACTGTATATGCTCCAACCTTCATGAGGAAAGGAATGCGATACTCTGGCTCTGCAAGCAGAGCCTATCAGTTACTCTACTCTCGTAAGAGATCCCAAGGGTGTTTTATAGGGGTATTCACAAAGATTTCTCCGCGACTCGTACATCATGCAACGAAAACGTCAGGCTTTTGCGATGAGGGCGCTATGACTTCAGCTATGCGGTGGAGGGAGGGATGGATGTTCGGGTGGCACGAACACTC
>JAZHYW010014907.1:0-28344 GCA_037355805.1 Ixodes ricinus | reverse complement strand
CAGTGTTTGTTTGAACGCGAAACGTCTTTAGCTAGTTGCTCCGGATTTCGTGAAACTGCATCTAATGAAGTCATGGCCTGTGACGTCACATGACGTCAGTTTCTCCGCTTAATTTAGCTGGAAAATTGACGCCACGTGACCTCAACACCAATTCAGTTTTCCAGCTAAATTTAGCGGGAAATTGCGTCACATGACTTCGTGTCACGTCTCGTATGAACAAATTCAGTTTCTCCGCTAGATGTAGCGGGAACGTTGACGTCATGTGACCTCAACACCAGTGCAATTTCCCAGTAAAATTTAGCGGGAAAAACGTCACATGGCTTCGTGTCACGTGACTCATACACAAAGTTGGTTTCCCGCGAAATTAATCAAGAAAACTGACGCCACATGACCTCAACACCGATTCAATTCCCCGCTAAAGTTATCGAGGAAGCTGAATTGGTGGTGAGGTCAAGGAAAGTCAGTCTTGCCCCTAAATTTGGCAGGGAAAACTGAATGCGCAGTGTTGCATAATGGGACATCACAGCCCTACACCCCGATTCAGTTTCTTCGCTAAATTTAGCGGGGAATCGAATTAGTGTATAGGTCTGTGACGTCCCACAATACAACGCGCGCGGTTAGGCCGACAGCGACGGCGACGCCGACGCCGCTATACGCGGAAAAGGGCGCCTAAAAGCTGCGCTTTAAGAAACTGCACAAGGGAGTGCTCTCAAAGTAACTAAGGTACTATCAATATTTTTTATTAATCGATACATTGGGCTCAATATTAAGATTCTCATGGCACGTGTATTGTAAACTCTGATTCTAACCAATAAATTCATTCTGCGAACCAGTGTGTTTAACTTTGTTTTCTTAACTGTGAAAGCTCCTTTGTCAGTTAAGTAATTCATTTTGACACAGAGTATTTGCCACTGGAATAGCAATATTCACAGATTGATGCTTTCATGTTCATTTTTAGTTAGAAATTTCAATTCCAAGGTGTTACCGTGCGGTCGCGTATTGAAGCAATTGCGAAAACGCTCCGGGGATACCTTATTCGATTTGCGTCAGATTTACAACGAAAGAAGCGCGATGCGCGAAAATAAAGGAAGCCATACGTGGCTGTTGATCCTGGCATCAGCGCAAATCCGAACGTTCTTCAGGAGCCTAACCACATTTGCATCTGCCACAGAAAAAAAAAAAATCACTGAAGAGCGGTTTGAAGGAAACAAAACCATTCTTCAAACAAAAACAACAACAACAACAACAAAACAACAATTTGAATGGATTTTTCTGAGTGCAGTCACAAATGCCGAAAGAGCAAAGCGACGCAAATAAAAAAAGCAGGATAGAGTAAACCAAGTATTTTTCTGCTCGGTATCGAAACACGAATCACGTGTAGTGTATAAACCTCTTCGATAAACGTGCGTTTCGAGGGAGGCTTCAACTCAGAAATTCGGTAGTCAAATGTTATGCGTGCGACGAACATCATCTGTTGTTTTTAGTCTTACTCTTATCATTTCCTCGTAGCTTTTTTTTTGTCTTGTTTAGTGTAAAAAAACAACAATAGTATATAAAAAAACTCGGACTAGGCTTACATGATTAAACTGAAAACAACGCGGGTGTCGTTTAGTCTTAAAGGTTCCTTAAAAGGTTCCTTAAAGGTAGCGCATTTGGGTGTTTCAGCAGTTTAAAATACATTTTGCACAGCAAGAAAAATTCTCACATTTTTTTAACTTTTATAAAAAAGCAAATTGGCAATACAAATCCATTTTTTTATTTCAGATATAGCTTCTATTTAAAATCAGAACCAAGCCCCTTTGACAATAGTTCACCGGGATTTGGATGATGATAACTTTTGCAACGGTCAAGGTAATAACACATTACATATTGCAACGGCAAATTTAAATGTATACCGATTAAACTGGTGCAATGTTGTTATCATTACTTGAAGTATTTTAGACGGAAACAACCGACTGCAAGAGAAAACCCTTAAATGCTATATCTTGAGGATGCGTGTTTTTTTGTAAAATTTCGTGTGTTGATTTGTGTATTTAGAGAATGTATTTGTGATTGAAATTGTACTAAACAAACTGTTTAGTAAGATGGCTGCAACGCCACACCTCCCTATAGTTTTTAGGTAATATATTTATTGCAGGTACTCACAAATGGTAATCGAAACCTGGCAAAAAATAAAAGTATGGAACACAACGTTTTTACGCAGGCGAGCTGGTTGTTAATCTACACACTAAAACAAAATACTGAGTCAATAAGGACAAACACACTGCCTCAATTGAGACGTGTTTCTTCTCTTTTTTGCCTCCGTCTCGGGTTTTAGTATGTCGATAAAAATATATATGTTAAAAATTGCATTAAACAGGTGGATATTCATTTACCGAGTAGAGCTGCATGAAACTAAATGTAGAGAAAAAAGTAGTAAAAATATTTCAGATCTCTAGCACCCCAAGCAAAAAATAGAACATCGCATAAAAAAGTGCGCTTAATATAAACGACATCTATAGCAAAAAACACTTGCTGATGGTATTAAGCAAAATGACTGGCTGAATCCCCGAATCTTCACGGCAAAATAAAATTCAACCTAAAAAAAGAAAGTCTGAACGAGAATCAGCTCGATCTATAACGAAGATAAGGATGAACGACTTGTCAAAACAAGAGACGCTTCGAAGCCTCATGAATATTTCAGTCAGGGTTGGATGTCCCATTAAGTAGCTTTCGGTGTCTGCGGCCGTTTAGGGCATCACCGCTGAATGAAGGACGAAACACGTGGTTTACGGGAACAGAAAGTAAAAGAAGTGATGAAGTACGTGATCCAGAATTGAGTACCGTCCAATTAGGGACAAGCAATGAGCCATCCGTCTTGTTGCGGAACTAAACCGCTTACTGCTTCCGCCAATATAGGTTCCAACTGTGCTGCGTGTTCTCTGTGTTTAGTTGAATTCGTACCTGCATTGCGCATTGCATGGGCTTCCGTGATGAACACATATAACAGTTTTCGTACTTGAAAGTATGATGAAAGAACGCCAGATTTTTTGTTTAGCCTGTTGAATATTATAGCGAATAAAAGTTTGTCACCAAAATATTTATTCTACTTTTCACATCTGCGTTTGACGACACCGATTTCTTAATTTTTGCCTTTTTTCATTTAACTTCGAAGATTTGGTACTTGTTCACTCAGATCAGTTCTGAATCAAAACAGATGCGTCAACCTATTTAAAATATTGTTGTTGCGTCAGCGCAGAAAGTAGTAATTATTCGTTCATGTGAAACATTCCGTACCCTTATGTTTTCGTATTTAGTGTACTAAGAAATGATGACCAACCCCTAAATACTAAGCTTAGTTTTCATAGCTGCATGTCATTATAACCATGCAAAATATCGCGTTTTTTAATTTTTGAGCCTGGGCAATTTTAACGAATGGTTTGCATCCTTTTTGGAATAGTTTACGTACCAAGTTACTTTTACAGTTCGAACACTATTTGTGGTCGGAGCAATGTCCAAATAAAAATAAACCGTTACTCGTGAATTCTTTATAAAATTAAGCGTACAGATTTATATTTCTATATGTAGTATATTTTCGCGCCATATCTACTATTTTTAACAAACTAGAAAAGCTCACAAATAAAAAAACGCAAATATTTACGTAATTATCACACATACTTAAGCATCTGTCTTTCGAGTTCGCTATGTCTGCTGTCGGAACGATAATGGCCATTCTATTTTTTTTCCGCTTCCACTAGTTAACTTTCCAAACCTTATATTACAACATAAGCTAGATGCTTGCGAACTTATTTCATTCTGAAGACAGTGCCCCAAAAGGAGAGGACAGTCACTTTCTGTCCTCCCTCCGAAACGTTATTTTGTTATCTTTAATCCGAGAACATTGTAGAGGAATGCATTAAGCACTGCAACCATACAATGCAGTATACTGATACGGTGGAAAGTCCTAAGCCGTTGTTCGCGAAAAGAATGAGAAAGGCGTCTCTGCAAATTACTTTCTGATTACACACGGTAATGGATTCAAGCCATATATTTATGTAGATAGTTGCAATGAAATCAAAGGAAGGGTGGGATAACGTATTACTAGAAAAACGAAAATAAATATAATCATAAAATGATAAAACCTTTTACCATTTTGGAACGCTCGAATGTCATTCGAAAAACGTTTTTCTCTAACAAAATATACTTTTCTTTCATTTGAAAAAAAATCAGTTTTTTGCGTGCGTTCTTTTGCGTTTCTTATTTGTGCCCGACTCATGTGTGGTCCTTGCATTCAATAAATAACAAATATTATGTGTTTCTTTTTTTAAATAACCGGGGCTCGAATTTGTTTACGCAGCCTTTGGAACCCGATCGATGATTCGCGAGAATGAGATCACAAAACACGAAGGAAAATATTTAAATTCAGTAACACCCTAGACTCCCATTCTTTCCATTAATGCTCAAGAACTTAACGTTTTTGTTTTGTTTCTTTTGCCATCAAGGTAATTAAAATCGTGCTCGCTTTATTGGGCTGTCACTTTCTTTTCTTTTTTTAGAGAAGTAAACCTTTATAGGTTCTTGATGGCGGCCGCAATTAACAGTTGCTCAGTTAAGGCCCTTTTTCCGTAGGGATTTTTCCACCAATCAATCATTAAAACAACGCAAATGACCACGCAACTGTCCGCTATTCACAGCGGCAGCTGTTGCGTTCTTGAAAGATGGGCTTCAGGAGGTTTGTCTAGAGTCGACATTCTTTAGGATTTGTGATTCGGAGCTTTGCTTTGGTAGAAAAACTGTAAGGGATGCGATTTTTTTATAAGTGCGAAAGGTGCTTACGCGGCCCTCCGTCTACATTGCTCAGCGTCGCGCGCTTGCCGCTCTTGCTCCTCGGAGGCAGGGCGTCATCGCCATGCCATAGTCGACGTGGTTTTGCGTGGGGCGAAGATGATGGAGAGATAGTGATAGTCTGGCGTCACTATCACTTTCCCTCCGTGGTGACAAGGAGTTTTTTGCGTACTAACAACGTCTTAATTCTCCAGTTATACAGATGCTAAATGACTGACTACCGATGGTAAATGGCTGGGTTCCAACATTGGATTCATACCACCTCCGATTTTCCCGAGCTCCCCCGTATCCCCGTAAAGGATGCATTCCCTCATCTACACCCTTAATGTAAGGAAGCCAACTTGAGAGAACCTTCTGATGTGAAATCGCACCATGGTGTCAACGGCATCGAATCCTTCCAGCTTCCTTTTCTTTTTCTTTCGTTGACTTTACATGAAAGCTCCAGTGCATTCTAGAATGTTGCCATTAGTCCTAGTCTAAAATGTTCACGAAGCTAGTGTGTGCAGGTGTGCACAGAAATAACCGTCGGTCTTAGGATGAGGATTGTTTTGGGCTAGCGGGCGATCCTGTCAGTCAGACATAATTAAAGCCTGCGTTGTTCCGTGGAGAATGAGTGCTCCTCTAGTGAAGATAACAGCATAGCATGTAGATAATTACGTCAGTTTTAAGGGTGTTTAAAAAAGGGCTTCGTAGAGGAGAGAAATGTTTGACAATCTGTGGCAAGGCTGCGGAATGCACCTTTTCAAGCTATTCAGATCTATAGATCAATCTCGCTTCAATGTGGGTTCGTACTTCTCTACTGCGTCACGGATCTTAGAGACTCCAGGCTGGCAGTCGTACTGCAGTGGCTAGATATCTGACTTACGACGTGTAACGGGTTGGTATAAATTAAAGACAAATTGATCTTACGCTGCACTAACACGAACGACTGGCACCTTTCTTGCGCCATCTCCTCTTCGCTTTCAGATTTTTTATTTCTTATATTTTGCTTATCCAAAGAGTTTAACAGAACAGGAAAACATAGCATGTATCTAAGTTTTTTCTTAAGAGTGTTTTTTAATTTTGTGTCCTTGTTATTTAGAGGGGAGGGGCTCTTTGTGGGACAGTGTAACTTAGAAAGCCTGGGCGCTGTACGCTCGCCCGGCAGTAACTTACCACGTGATATCAGCTGTTGCAAGCACTGCATTGAATGTGAGACCGTTCGATTCAAATTTTGCATGCGTTTCACCTCGAACAAAAACGAGTATTCGTTCCATTATCAATAATTTCTTTAGAGTCGACGTGCTTTAAGATATGTGATTCGAAGCTTTGCTTTGGTAGAACAATTGTAAGGAATGTGATATTTTGTAAGTGCGAAATGTGCTTACGCGGCCCCCCTCGTGTGTTGTAGTCCTTTATTATTTAATATCAGACATGCGTTTTATGTTAGAAAATAAAGGAAATATAGAAAGAAATCACCCTACCGAAAAGCCAAGTATAACTTTTCACCGTCTAGATTATGGAACTGAAAACCTGTTTCCGCAAACCTGAAATCCAGATCGCAGATAAATAAATATACATTTTAAAAACCTGAAATCCCGATCGATTCCAGATAGATTTGCAGTTTCATAATTAAGATATCAAAAACATATTCTGGGTTTTTCGGTAGGGCGTGTATTCACATGTCCACTCTTTTGTGTTCTACTACACTACATTTATTTGAACCTTTCTATTCCATGAATGGTGTTCTGCCTCTGGTATTTTGGTGAGTGTAGGCGCCAAGGCAGTCCAAGTGGAACAATTTCAAATTTAATTATCTGTCTTATTTTTGCATTTCGTGTAGGCGGAGCAACATAGCCACCTTATAAAACACGTCAGAAGTTACATGGATCATGTCGTAGTTCGCGGTGGGAGCCCGAACCTCACCGCACGGCCTACAGGTCTAGGTGGCGCTGCGGAACGTCAAGCAACCGATTTCTTCCCGCGACTACTTCCGCTTTCTTCTCTCCCCGCGCTACTCCTTATTTCCGGTTGACGCCTTTTCAACGAGCTGGAAGAGAACGCTACTTCCGGTGTTTGCGAAACTGGTGGCTCGAGTGGCGGTCGTATAAAAGGCTCCACGTCCACAGCGCCGTTTACGTTCGGTGATGAGGAAACAGGAGGAAGCACGTAGTATGTCGCACAGTATACACCGGACGTGAGATTGCATTATTTTTCTGGGCACTATCATCCCGATGGGTGGCCCCACTATTCGTGTCATGGACTAAGTAAATCAGTCTTTGTGAAAATTATATGTGGCCACGGGTGTTTCTGAAATAGGAGGCCAATTTTACGGCCACTAACAATAACACGCTTCAAAATAGGGGTTAACTTATGAGTCAGGCTAGGGGGGGGGAAGGGGAAGGGGAACAAAAGGGAAATTTAATATCGTGGGCGATGCTTTCCGCAGATTTAATTTGTTGACGCAGAATTCGACATTTCACCTAAAAGAGGACATTTCTTGAGACAAAGTCGTCGGATGTATGTCGTTTTTTTTTCCACAAGAAAGCTTGGTTTCGGGGTGCTTAAAGGGAGACGCACCCCCTTCTCGTCCACATCCCCCTTTAAATCCGCACCTAATAGTAATGGCCAAATTTTTAACTTTTAGATCAAATTTGAGCTAATTTTAAAGTGCGTACTTGTCCGCGGCCTGAACCGTTTCTAGAAAGTTTTGTTTTTGTTTGTTTTGAGGGCGACCTTTTGCTACGTTGAGCAACGTTAGAAAACCTGCGCCCTTTAAATTGATTAATTACGGGGCTGTACATCCGTTACTTTTATATATCACTGAAATAAAAATGCTTACTTCAATATTTTGATACTATATAACACATTTATAACTAGACTTTTTACCCTTTCCAACTTCAATAAGAGTAAGAGCGTTTTAAGCATTAAAAGCACAAAGAAAGCACATGAAAAAAATTAAAAACCTTGCACTATAATTTTGTGTAGTGTTATTATGTTCGGTTGGAGCACGCGAGATGCGCAAACTTTAACTCGTAGTTAAAACTTTTGGATTTAAAAAAAGATGGCGACATAAAAGCACGATTCTTATCCCAACGGAATACGTAGAGCCTTCATCGTACGAGTAAACGTTCTATGACTTAGAACAAAAAGAGTGGACGGGATAGCTAATTAGATCCGGTATAATGAATCTATCTCAATATCGTTGATTTATTGTTTGAATAAAAGCGAGTCAACGTTCTATCCTTTTTTTAATATCGGGGTTGTCACTGTAGTTTTAGCTTTTCCTCAATATCAACAAATATATAAGGCTATTATGTCTAAAATTAAGAAAAAAACATTTTCCGGAAAGATAATTTAGATTAAAGGATCAAAAGATATTACTTACCACCCTCAAGTTTTAAACAGTTCGCTTCAGTGATTAAAACTAATCTCCCTAATTATTCGGTGCCGCAAGCAAATATTTGATTATGTGTCTGCATTTCGAAGCAGCATAGGCACTACACTCTTTTTTTAATAGGTTATTTACTTGGTAGATTATTCATGTCTTAAAACGCATTGCCCCTGCAGAAAACTTATTCCCCGCCTGCGGTATTTTAGTATAGACCGTTCCAGGTCTTATCTTCCAGTCAAAAAATGCTGAGTCACTGGACTGTTACGCATGCGTGGCGTCTCATATTTTGTGGAAGAAAGCTACTGCGCACGCTCAGAACGCCTTCCACAGCCCAGAAGACAAAGATGGCAGCGCCCAGAAAGCGGTATTTGGAAAGGTCTATAGTTTGTATAAAATACAATTTTGTCCTAAATGTTCTTTTAATGATAAACACCACTCTGAAGAAATTACAAACGTACAGTCATAAGATTTCTTTTTTTACCGAGTGGGTCTACATGTGTTGGACATACTCTATTTTTTCACTTGTTTTGAAAGGTGGAGGTACTCTGCCTAAAGTAGTTAGATTAGGGACTCCCGCAAGCGGCGACATTCTTTGAAGCTCCGACTGCGTGACGGTGCAGATTTTAGGGAAGCGAATGGCGGCGCGCACCAGACGACAGTGAACTGAACGAAGCCATTGTGTTCCAGCGGAATGTGCTTTGTTGTTTGTATTGGTCGTCGTTAGTCGTAAAAAGAAGTATCAAGGGACTTTACCTCTAGCGGCCTGAAGAGGACACTATACGTGCTCCGTTTCACATTCAGCCGTATTCACCAGTCGTGACTAACTAGCGCTGTTTTGAAGTTAGTATCGCGTCTAAGTAGTCGCGAACTAAGAGAAAAAAATCAGCGACTAAAGATCGACTATTTCTGCGTTATTCACGAGCGCGAAACGAGCGAGTGACTATCTAGTCAGAACTAACAAGCGGAGGTGACTTAAAAAGATAGGTCACGCATACACCTACTTTAACGCCGCTGCGTAAATGGGTATTTTATCGTATAAAAACTAATATTGAGACGTTTATCAGGAAAAAAAGAGTTTCACTGAGAGTCTAATTGTCCAAAACAAAATTTTATAAAGAAAATTAAAAAAAAAACGCAAGGGAGAAACACGGAAGCCACATTGCCAGCGACGTAAACCAATATAGAAGCGCCCGTAAATGCGTTTTTTCTTGTCGTCCAGCGTCCTGCTGAGATCTCTCTAGCGGTATCTCTGACCGTTTAACGTGGCTATTTACACAATATTTGCCCCTGCAATTCGTTCTAGATGTGTCCCCCAGCGTTCCGAGACAGTAAGCGCTTCGTTAGTGCTGGCGTTCAGCGGTGATACGAGTCGGCCATGGCACTGAACCGCAAGTGACCCGCTAAACACAGGCTAAACTAGCCCTACCCCATGACTGAGATCTGTTAGTCGACTTCTTAGTTGCGTGGGGCGACTAGGCCCTAAACACGACCGGTGAATACAAAGCGCTCACTTAGCTGCGACAATCGCTCACCATGTGATCATTTTAGTCTTTGGCGTCGCTAGTCAGTGGTTAAACAGGCGCAACTCGCACTTAGGGAATACGGATGATTAAGTTCTACCGCACCAACGCCACGATCCGATGGTGCCATTCGAGCAGCGCTAAAAGTGCATTGTCACGGAACTTGTTGTCCTTTTACGTTGGCCGTCACAGACTACACCTATCAAGCGTAGAAAAAAATATCGCACGATCATGGCGCATTCCCAGGAGTGCCAACTCGTCTGCTCTTTGGCGCAGGATTGCGACGATGTCTAAACGCCGAGCTTTCATTGGCTGGTGAAAAAAAATAGTGGGTAGACATGAAGGCATCTAGCATTGAGGTCTACCCACTATTCTTTCAATCAAAGCCAATCAGAGCTCGGCGTCGCTATGACGTCATCGCCACTCCTGCGGAAGGAGCAGACAACTTGCTCTCCTCGTTGGTTTTGTGGGTAATTTTGCAAACGTACAAATACTACGGGTGCCGTGACGATGGGCGTTTTCGGCACTACCTGATTGGATGCGTCGGAGTGCAACATCGACTTCGGTTGGACTGAAAGCGAATCGGTGTTCACTTTCCTTGGCAGTGGCAAACTAATTCAATGATTATAAAAGAAAGCGGTGTACGAAAGTCCCCGGTTTCATGGCAGCCAAACCTTTTTTTCAACGTGGCATGTTCTTTGGCTAGTTGCTCGGGATTTCGCGAAACCGTGGCCCGTGACTTCCCGTGATGCAACGCGCGCAGTGTTGCATCATGGGACGTCACAGACATACTCACCTATTCGGTTTCTCCGCTATATTTAGAGCGAAAGGCTGAATTCATGTATAGGTTTGTGTCGTCCCATAATGCAACGCGCTCAGCGTTGCCATATGGGACGTAACGAGACCAGCACACCAATTTCGTTCCTTCGCTATATTTAGCAGGGAGTTAAATTGGTGTATAGGTCACCTGACATCGGTGTCACGTGACGTCAATTTCCCCGCTAAATCGAGCGGGATAATGAATGTCCCGTGATCTACGCAACAATTCAGTTTTCCCGCTAAATTTAGCTGGGAAATCGACGTCACGTGACCTAATGTCACGTGACTTTTGGGATAATTTAGTTTTTTCCTCTAAATTTAGCGGAAAAATTAGCGTCACGTGACCTACACACCAACTCGGGTTTCCTCGTTAAATTTATCGGAGAATTTGACGTCACGTGACCTGACGTCACGTGAGGCTAGAACGTTCGACGTATGCCACACAATTGCGTAGCAATTTTCCATACAATATTTTGTTTAGTTTTAAACAGACAAGGCGGGACACTAACAAAATACCTTGGTTTTGCCATTTTCATCGCTTTTACCTCCCTATAATTAAAAAAAAATTCACGAATATTTTTATTTTTCTTGAAGACGACACAAGAGGCAGTTTTTAATGTTTAATATCGTGACTTCACACGACACTGGGGTTTTGATACAGGACGACACAAAACAGTATAAATGCCCATCTAGTAGTAAAAGAGCCCCGTCTCAGGTAAAGTCGTTTTGTTTAGCCTTCACCACCTTACTTCGACCCTTGATTTCTTTGTTTGAATGGCTTCTTATACTAGGAAAACATCATAATATGTGACGACGGCACCTGTTTTATTATGATTAATCTTAACGTATAAATAGCAGCAAGTTTAAATGTAATGTGTCAGCAGCTGCTTCTGTTATTTCAAAGTCGTCAGGGTAGTCAGGAGAACGCATCTTCATTGATATATATTTTTTAAGACAAACAAAGAATTGCACTATCGAACACATTTGTCCTGCAGGGCTGTGGTCATCCCTTTTCCTGCCAAATCGGCCAGTATTGTGATATACAGTCAGCGTTTGAACCGTTTCATTCCTACTCGATGAGTGCAAGCGTCCGTGATTACTTCACTCGCCCCCACAAAGAAGCGATGATAAACAGGTAAGAATTAGACAATCCCCGGGCGGTGCTTAATATTCACGCTCCAAATTACATCGGTACAGCGTAGCTAAACAGCAAGAAGGTAGCGCAGGACGAAACGTGCCTCGGGCAGCGGTCAATTGTGCTCGCCTTCATCATTACCATTTTTATTGGCCCCAAATTTGGGCAAATCTTTTTATACGGGTCTTCGAAGTATCTTTCATTACCTACTCCATATTTCGTTTCAACCTTAAGGCCGGACGCTGCCGTCGCTACGAGTTAATGGGACCAATGGAGCAACGCCAAAAGCGCCACTCACTGGTGCCTTTATTATTGCGATTGGTTCAGCGACGATAGGACACGTAGATAAGCATGACGAACACCATGATGGTGCGCTTTTTACGCCACCTGATTGATTCCGTCAACTCGAAGCATCGGTTGCGTTTGGACGTGACTTGGTATGAAGTATAGTAGACTCACTGTCAACCTTAGAAAGGCAGTGTTTGGCGATTCTCGGGCATCTCACGATTTCTCTACATCCAATGAGGTTGTTGAATTAGTCGAAAACAACCGAACAGCGAATGAAGAAGGACGAGGCGTAAACGTAGTGAGTCACACCCTGTTCTTGTTAAGTTGTCACTGACTTCGTAGAGTCATCGTTGGTGCATTTGAATCGTTTCCGTATAGATTTAGGCATGTTATCCCCTATTAATATAAGGGCGATCTTAGGTGTTGCGCACCACCAACGACACAAACGAGACGAAGCGAGGGTTTCAAGTGGTAAGCAAAAAAACACTGCCACTTATTAAACGATGGCGATATAAACCTTTTTTCTGATTGCCATGTCGCTGCGGGGCTGCGAAGCGCATTCCCGATTTTGACATCGGTTGGCGCCGCTGCATAGTTTCATGATGACTCGTGCGCTTTCCGTGAGCCTTTCCACGTGGTATGGTTTTAGCGGAATCGTGAAGGGGAAACGTTCTTCACAGTCACGGAAAACTTAAAAAACGCAGGGTATGGCATATCGCCGCGTGCGTGACAGAGAAGAAATGCTTCTCCGTAAATCTAGAAGATTCGCGTTTCTTCTTACCCCGCATGTAAAAGGCAACGAGGCAAGAATGAATCATGTCTTGTCAGTCTCGCCGTAGCTCACATCCTAAACATTCTAGGTCGACTCTTCGAGACACCCAGTGTAGCAAATAAGGAGTGGAACGCGGTCTTGGCAATTCTATACTCCATCGCGCTAGCAAGCTGTCACGCCGACGCATCGTCGCTTGTTGCTGGTTTCTCGACGTTTGTTCTTTTTGTTTCTGGCACAAGTTCGCCGATTCAACTTTTATTTCCAGTTCAGTATTCATCCTCTTTTTGCTTTCATCGTACATTTCTGCTTAGGTGGGGTGGGGGGTCTTTTTGTGCCCATTCCTCCTACGCTACCAAGGATTTGCCGGACCAGATTGATTTCAAGCCCCGGAGGACTTCCTTCTGTGAAGTCAGACAAACCTCGAGCAAGCCGTTGCACCAGAAACCAACCTCAGATTTCTGACCTTTGCAGGACAAGCCTAAGAAGAACAAGACAATGACGCCGCCGGCTTTGACCGCCCCTTCTGTCCTTGTTATGCCCGTCGCACACAGTACGTTTGCTTCCTTCCACGGCGATCGTCTACCAAACAACGACGACATGGATCAAACAGTACGAGCGAGTGGCCCGGCAACAATGGGTAGACGCATGAGCGATGCCTGCAGAGCGTCTACTTTTCCCTAGAAGGGACGGCACGTACCTGGTATGAACATGCAAAGATAAGCCCGCCTCGCGTTTGCGACCCAGCAGCGACGAGAACGTGCTGAGGTCCTGCTTCAGGCAAGGGTTCAAGGCCCCTACAAGAGCATCGTCAGTTTCTTCGAGGACGTGCTTCGACTCAGCAGGCGAACGGAGCCAGAAGCTTCTGATGCGACGAAACTGAGGATCCTCATGCAGGGAATGAAAGAAAGCATATTTTGCGGTATTGCGCGGAGTCCACCTCTGACCGGTGAACAATTAGTGACGGAGGCCACGAATATTGAACGTGCCCTCCAGGCACGAGCCTCGCAATACCAGCGGCTACCTGGCGTCGCTGTATCCACGTGGTCAATCTGCTACGTTGGCTCCAGTTTATCGGACCTTCGCGAAAACTTCCGGGACGTCGCCCAGGAGGAGCTGCAAAAGCTGCTCCCCGCTGCTAAACGCTCGGTCTTGCTTTCAGTTGTTAAAATCGCACGCGACGTGATCCAGTGGCACCTAGAGCCGGAAGAGCCCGTCCACGCGGCCGCCCCAGAATAGCCGATGTTAACCTATGCCGCTATAATCCGACGACCGCCACCGGCTGCCTGCCAGTATCCGGCGCCTTCTCGACTCGACGCAGCTCTACCCCAGTATGCTCGACGCCAGGAGGAACAACCCCGTACATCCGCCAAGAACAGTCGTGGCCAAGAAAGATTAACGTCTGGAGAACGGATGACTGACGTCCCGCTACGCTACGACTGGGGAAGCTGATAATATTTATCGTAGATGCCCCTACAGGGCAACGTAGGCTTCTGCGGGTTCCACCCGGAGCGACCCGCGCACACGGTACGGCAAGCACTCACGAAAAATCGACGAGTGTCCTCGCCGTCCGACGTCTCCAGGTCCCGCTTCGCCCTGAGGAGTTTTCTTTCCTTCACTGTGACGCCCTGTATCGCCTCTTCGTAGTGTACCACCATGAAAGCCTGTCTCCACTGCCTCGCCGGGAAAACTAAGCGCGACAACACAAGGAGGTGGTTTTGCCGAGAACGAAGGACGCAAATGTCCTCCACGTACGTCGGACAACCACACTAGCGATGAGGATGCATCGGAACGACGCTTCTGCGAGGGTTTCAAATAACCTCGGCGTTACCATCGAGGGCCACGACACGACGGGACTCATCGACACCGGAGCAGATTATTCCGTTTTGAGTGGGAAGTTCTCTCGCCGCCTTCGGAAAGTAGGTGACGCCGTGGGATGGCCCTACAAGGTTATTCGCCGCCCTTGAGGTCTTGAACTACGAGGTGCCCCCCGACGGAACCCGACCATCAAGGACGTCGCCAGCCGCGACCCAAAGTAGTGCACGTCGTTTGCCTCAAGCCGTACTATGCTCGATAGGACTAAGGACTATTTATGGCTCAGACGGCACCGGAGTTTACTGATTGATATTACTTGCTCTAGCTTTGTTTTAATTTATTTTAGGTTGAATCGAGACGATGTACCCTTAAAAGGGTGGAGAAACGCCGCGTGCATGACCAAGAAGAAACATCCCCGTAAATTTAGAAGATTCGTTTGTAATTGTTACCCTGTGTGTAAAAGATACGGAGGCCAGAAGGACCTTGCCTAGTCAGTCTCGCCGTAGCTCACTCCAGAACATTCTACATCGAATCTTTGAGGTACCAAGTGTAGTAGATAAGGACTCGAACACGCTATTGCCGATTCATTCAATATCGCGCTGCCCAGCTCTCACGCCGACGCACCGTCGCTCTTTGCTCCGCCGTCAACGCTCGCTGCTGCTTTCTCGACGTCTGTCCTTCCTTTCTGATTCTGGCACAAGTTCGCCGATTAAACCTTTATTTTTATTTTATTATTCATAGTATTTTCGCCTTCATCGGTTATAATATGACCATGCTCTTTGAGATGTGATTCGTTTGTCAACGTCTTGATGAGCCGACACCGCAATGTGATTTGACCGATTTGCCAAGAAAACAAACGACCGAGATCAACAAAATGAGCCGTCGAACTTTCACCCCGAGTAGTCACGGCTCCAATGCAGCAGATCGCTGCAATTGGAATAGAGCTTTGCCTGAAAGTGGCGCGAGCGAAGTTCTTTGACAGAGATGGACTGAAAATAAATGGAGAGGAGAACGCGAGTGAGAGGGGGCGAGGAGGGAGGGAGTAAATCATCGGAGCAGAGACACCACGGACGCCGCATCCAGCTACGAAACTTTCTGCCGGCTGTCGCCTCGAGCTTCGGGCATAATTAATGACGGCCAGTTTTTGTCGAGCACGCGCATCTTCTCGGGGATAATAGTTCCCGGCAGAAAGCTGGAAAAGCTGAGCGGAGTAAAAGGATTCGTCCTTCCGGCCTGATAACATTCGGGAGAATAATTAACGGGAAATAACGCTCAGTGTTAAGAGCCAGAAACCATTCGCGCAGACCGCAATCGTGGAGTCGCTCTGCGGATTCAAACGAGCTGACGGCACATACCACGCGACGCCAAGTTTTGGTGGTTTTTTGTCGTCTGCCAAATGTTGCGGCGGTTGAAAATTCGTTCTCCATGTCTCCTACTGGGTCGGGTGGGGAAGAATATCTTGACAAAACTTGACAGTTTGCAAATTCCGTTGTTTTGTTTTTTTGTCGAAAAGTTGAAGGTTTAGGTTGTTGGTTAGCTCTTTGTCTTTGGCTATTCTACCGGTATGTATGCTGTTTGTCTTTATTGCATGCTATGCTCTTTGACAGCTTGCGAAACCAAGGGGTGGCTTATGATGTTGCAGCTTCTTGCTTCGGAATTCGTTTCTTAGTGGTTTTAGCGACTATTGTAAAATTTAATATGGCGTCAGAGGGGGGGGGGGGGGCTCAGATGCTCAACATTTTCTAGTCTCTGTGATTCTTAAAGTTGTCGGTGACAGATGCATTTTGCGCTGTTGTCAGGTGTCAACGTTTCGCCACGCTCTGTTTACCGCCTATTTTTTGTTTGGCAGGTTTTGTTCTGACGCTGACTTCTAAGGTGCTAGGACACACCGCTTGTAAATTATAAAACAAAAACGATACTCTAAACATCCGTCACCACAATATCCGTGGTTCAAATGTCGCGTGCCCTGTTTTATCTGAACTCGTTATCATGTGGAATTCGAAGCAAGCGATCTCGTTCTGACATGTGTTCCAATCTGGCACGATAAAAAATCGGTCCCAAAGAGACATGAACTAACGAGGAAGGAACACAGATCACAGACTGACGTGGCAGACCAAACGGTGTCTGAATGACCGGCTGCGATGAGCAGATTCTTTATTTAAAGGAGTTGTGCAAAAGTTTCAGTGCTTTGCTTAACTCATGTAGGAGTTGGTGTCTCGACCTTTCTAAGGTAAAGAACGAAAACCGCTTTGTCGCACGTCCTAGTTTTTGTCAAAGTGGACAATGGACAAAGTTGAGGTTTTCGGCGCTCTCAACTCCTTCACGACTTCCTAGTCACGTGTCTATGAGGTCAATGGGAAGCGTGAGTTCCGGTGAAGCTTCTACCGCTTTAGTGCTATCAGTGAGCAGCGAGACTCATCTGCTCGTTGACCGCGTGACCACGTGCTGGCGGGCACTGCCGGTCTAGGAGGTAATGGCGCAGCGCGAACAATATGGTGTAAGAAGGAAAGTCTCATCCGGGTCCGGCCCTACCCTGTCCGGCCCTGTCCCCCTCCTCCGGCTTCTGGCGCTGTTCCGCTGTTGACGGTTTTGTGGACCTAGGATAGAGTGCGCGCCACTAAAACTCCGTATAATAAAAGTTTTGCTGATGATAACAGGTTTTTGACGCATTTATATTTATGTTGGAACGCAAGATTTATAGAAAAGTTACCTTTTATCGGTAGGTATTGCACAACTGCTATCTTTCTCAAGGCCCCCATTGACGTCATGCCGCGTGTTTCTCATGGCCGCCATCTCGCTGCTGCAGGTCGAGGAATATTCTAATTTTTGCACATGGCGATTAAGCGGCGGAATCGCAACACTTCGAAGGAAGGAGGTGCAGTTTTCTGTCCTTGGACAAGGTGAACAATGTCAAAAGTAGAAACGCCAATTTTCCAACGTTACAATCGTTGCACAACTCCTTTAAGGTCAACTGTAGGAGGTCACCTTTTCGGTGCATTGTAAGACCTTACGTGCACACCATTTTTAGAAAAAAAAATCTCAATCACTGGCCGTTTTAAAGAAAAACAAACACGCGAGGTGCTCGAGGCGTTCACCATCTTGAGTCTCGCCGATCACTGCGTTAGTCTGTCGTCGGTTGCTTTGAGCGAAAAAGAAGTGGCCTTTTTGCGAACATTTGACTGTGGTTGAACTGTTTACCCCTGGTGCCGATGTCCCCTGTGCATGAATCGTGCTTCATCTGTCCTTTCTTCACTTAATATACAAGGGTTGTGAGTGCGCGCCTGTCTGTGTTGTGTGTTCCTTCCTCGTTGGTCCTTGTCTCTTTGTGCACGATTTGTCATCATGTTCAATGTTTACCAACTCGGCCAGCTTACTACTTCTCTACAGTGTTCCAGTCTGTTTTCTGACGGTATTTTGTATAAAGCGTAAGCAGTGTGACCCTGGCTGAAGTGTTTCTAGATCTCCTTGTTTGTTTATTCTAGGTTAGGGAAAAGAAAACTATTCTCCTGGTAACACCTTATTCTCTTTCGTCAAGCTACCGTCCTATTCAAGGTATATATATGAACGCTTTCCTTTGCAAACACCACCAGGCGGTTCTCCAGTATTTGACGTCCCAACAAACTTCCGGTTCTTAAAAATAAATAAAGAAAATCCACCTTAACGCCGCTCCTTAAAGCGGCAATAAAATGTAACCACCAATTCCCCAGGCGAACCCCAAAAAGAACCAAGAAGCGCGATGATCTGTTCAAATTTTTTTAATATTCTTGTCAACCAACTTGTCTCTTCCAAGACGTTTAATCGTACAGCCGAGGGTCCTCGCTAAATCTCCAACTTTGTTGTCTATGTAGTGCATTTATGTTTTCTAGCACTCGTGGCATACGTAATGTCGACAGGGTTGCAAAGACGAAGTGAGCGGAAGCCGCTTGGGACGCAAGCAGGGGTTCATGTTTGTAAGCAGTAAGAGGGTGTATAGTCCTGTTTATGCTCTGTTCCATGGGCGCCGCCGTGTTTGTTTATTTATGCTGAAGCCATGGCATCGTAGAAGGGCTGCGCGTTTTAAAAGACTCCGATATTTTTATAAAATGCTTTTACATATTCATAGTGCAAGAACGTGAGAAATGCATATTCACAAAGCTCGCAAAACAACAGCGATATTAAGAGTGTTGTAAAAACTAAACATGGTGTTTTATGCTCAGCCCCCTCTTCACAAGTGCCCGCGTTCGTGATTAACATTTTCCATTTTTATACCTGGAGGCAAGGGGTTCGGACGCAGGTCTATACTTCGTTTCGCCTTAAGTCCAGTCGCAGCCGGAGGCACGAGCATGTTGGGACCAGTCATACAGCTGTCAAAAGCGCAGCATCATGGTATTCGTCATGTTTCTGTACATGTTCTATCATCGCTGAACCAATCATAAACAGAAGAGGCCCAGTGACTTGCGCTTTTGAGGCTGCTTGGTTGGTCCCTTTACCTCGCAGCGTCGGCTGCTTTTGGACTTAAGCTGAAAGGAAGTATAGAAGAAAAAATAATGCGAATGTGCATATGCGAAGCGGTGTGACAGCGTTACAGGAGTTAGGTCACGAAAGTAGACGGGTAGATTATTAAGGCGAAAGCCCTATATGTCTCATCGTTCAGTCGACCTTCAAAGTCCTTGAGCGAAAACACGTGGGCGACACGAAAAGTACCAAAACGTTTACGTGACCACTCAGGCGAATTAGAGGTAATGAAATTAAGAAGGATGACAAAGCGAATTAAGAGGAATCAAAGTGAATTAAGAGGAATTAAAGTGAATTAAAAGTAATTAAAGAGAAGTAAGAGTAATCAATGTTAATTAAGAAGGACTATAAATCGAATTGAGAGGAATCAAAGTGAATTGAGAGGAATCAAAGCGAATTAAGATAAATTATAGTGAATTAAGAGGAATTGAAAGAAGTAAGAGCAATCAAAGCTTCTTAAGAAGGACGACAAAGCTAATTAAGAGGAATTAAAGTAAATTAAGAGGAATTAAAGCGAATAAAGTGATGACTAAGTGAATACGGTGAATGACTAAGCGAATTAAGAGGATGACTCTGCACATTGAAAAGGATGACTCAGCACACTGAGAAGGATGACTCAGCACATTAACAAGGATGACTCAGCACATTAGGAGGAATGACTCAGCGAATCAAGCTGGCTAATTAAAGTGGCTATGTGAAAAAACAAGAACGTGAAACAAAGTAAATAGTGTCTGTCTTCAATGCATCGGCGCTTGGGCTTTCGCCTTCAAGTTGTCTTAGGATAACATCAGAGCCCTGTGAATTTTCTTGAAATGGGATGCTCATAGTCTACTTAGTATATATACAAAGGTACGCAATTATCAAAGCTCTAGTAATGGCAGAAATCAATTTGCGAATGTTGCAAAGTTTCGTGTGGCGACCAGGCAACACCGATCAAGTCGGTTGCATCATGGGGGCACAAAAAACACGTAATATTCATATTTAGTATGATGCTCTCTCACTCTAGGCGTCCCCATGCTCGGTCAAGCTCACCTCGGTACAATGACACACTCTTACTCTACTCGGCTACTCCAAAGTACAATCTCGCTCTCGTTCCCTTGTCTTCTGAGCTTCCACCGTGCATGCACGCGTGAGACCGTCGCGGACGACGGCGAGTTCGACCTTGACGATCTAGTCGTCATCGCTGGAGCTGGTCGCAAGCGGGTCGAAGTCAAAAGGACCAACTTTCAACGTCTTTTGATGACCAATCATTCTCATCGTTTGCTGCAGTCAGCGTCGGCAGACTCCGACGAAGCAAGCGACGTCATCCTCTCGAAACTGCCTGCTTGAAACGCCGAACGTAAACCTGGAATCTGAAGCGCGAGACGCCCGGAAAACCAAGTCTGCGAAGTGCGTGCAAGGGTACGCCGTCAGTTGGGCGAATGACGTCACCGCCATGACAAACACGGCGGCATTTTTTAATAGGGTGGATCATGTGGTCCTGGATATAAATGGATCTATGCACGAAACTACCATGCCATTTTCAGAACAAATTTAGCAGAAATAAATAAACGTACAAGGAGTCCTAGCAGTATAGCTACATCATATTTTCTTTGTGGCGCGTCCAAACCCCTTTAAGTAGCGTAAAAATAGGGGGCAAAAATTTCTCGTGAATTTTGCGTTTTAATGGTAATAATGTTTTTGTAAGGAGGACTGTTGAGATCATTGCCTTCTTGAGATTACGACTAATTAAAGGTGCCACAGCAGCTTTCTTTAATTTATTAACCAAAATTTATCAGCCTGCATTTTATGTGTCATGGTACACAGAGACCCTAACTACTAAACCAAGCCTACAACTGCGTAGATAACAAAAAAACAACATTATTTTTTATTTATTTTTTAGTTTTTCTACATATGTTTGTAAATGCACTTATACTCAGAGATAGAAGTAGTTGTATTTTGTTTTTCATTTATTTTCGGGCGCAGAATTCAAGAAATTGCCGTGATGTGCCTTTGAATCCTTTAATTGAAGGCTGTTTAATAAATAATGCTACGCAGACAATGGTATTACTGCAACAGCGAATAAGGACGCCGATTAAAGTATCACTATGTAACAATGCCAACATAAGAAGTCAGGCACAGCGAACGTTTCTTAAACTCTTAATCAATATAGTCGGGCCATCTCAAGAATTATAACTAGCCTCGTGGGACCCGAGAAAAATCCGGCATAGGTTTTTAATATTAAATACACTTAATTGCTTCGTTAGGAGTAAGTTTGAGCATTTTTGACTTTTTTCTGCAGTGTTAGTTTGCAGGTTCAGTAAAAATGGATGTCACCCCCATGGACAGTGGGACTTTACACTTCAAATCAGGAAAATGAACACATTTTTATTCAACATTTTATGAGCCTAATTTTTGCAAGTTAGGTTCCGGGCGGAAGAATAACAAATCTGGAGTGATACCCGCAACAAAATGATGCTCATTTCTTCGTCTGAAATTTAAAGTAGCAGTGCCAGTCAGTTTTCATGCAGAGGAAGATATCGCAGGACGTGCAATGGTGAGGTGTTTTTTGAGCGGCCAGGGTACCTACTCCTTGCACCATTCTTGATGTCGTCTTTCTTTGGCATGTGAGGTGCCTGAGCCGTCCTGACTAGCAAGCTTGGCAGCGGCAATTCTCTTGCGCGGAACATGTGGTACCGCACATACTGTCTAAAATGGCATTCGCCTGACTTGTTGTTAGTCCAGAAAAATATAACACAATCAATAGAGGCTGTTTTCGTCAATTCACGAGTGTTTGACATTGATGGTGAGCAAAACATGGTCATTGCGAAAATAATGTCACAACTTCTGGGTCCCAGCGTCCACCCACGTGGACACACAGTTTGACAAGCGACTACCGCAACCCATGCTATTACTGTTGTCAATATTAAGCATTATTAACCATCTGTGAACTTTCAAGTACACTACAAATATAAATTAACACAGCCTCCATTTTGTGTAAATTGCGTAAACTGATTACATATCTTGGCGTCACCCGTAGAACGGGCAAGTGCTGCAGGTCGCCATTGGGAATAGCGAGCAACCAGTTGTTTTCCGCGCTGTTTGCTCAACACTCCTCCAGATGGCGAGACAAACTATGTCCATGACGGTGGACAGGAGTTCTTTCCTGTGTGCGGCGCCGTTTTTTTTCAACAATCCAAAACCCAATGTCTACACTGGTGGACTCAGGGTCTCAGGAGGCTAGAAAATAAAAAGTGTAACCTAGCATTATAAAGAAAAAAGAAAAAGAACTTCACACACATTTGGTATGCCCGAATAATGAAATCAAAACGCTACAGAAATCACTACGCTGGTTGTCTGCGATATGCGAAGCATCGTGCAGGAAGACCCACGACGTCACCTGCAAGAAGAGGCCGGATTTCGTTTTCGATGCCAGATGGCCACGTCGACACTCCCGACGAAGGTCACCATGCATTCAACGACGCAACTTTTGAGTAAACATTTTATTGATTCATGCTGTCGACGTTGTTGTAGTCTTTATGGTTGATTACCAGTTCCGAGACTAACGGTCTATGCAAAGTGAAGCACGAGACGTACTTGGAAGTAGCGTACGTAGACTCCCCTAGTAAACACGTGGTCGATGACACTGCCATGTCGTGTTGTTGGCTCTACGTCCTCATCGTCCGCCTTCGTTGGGTATCGGCGACGCTCGGCGGCTTCACGACGCCGTTTCCTCTCGAGGAGCTCCTCTTGTGTGGGTGGTGGTCGCTTGCGAGGCCTCTTTTCTTCTGAAAGGACGAGTGCCTCAAGATCGGCTTTTATAAAAGGTTTACGAAGCAATCATTGACTTAACCAGAACAGCAGCGAGCCACTTCGAAAACGTTTTTTTGTTTAGTGATTGATTCATAGCCTTTATGCGATTCTGAAGGAGTGCGTTACTATCGCTCTGTATACGCGTGGGGCGGGTTTAGGTCCATTTGTTTACGAAGCCAGATGCATCGCGATAGAAGTAACTAAAAAACATTATTTGCAATAAAAAAACAAACAAATGTTCACTATAGCCTTTCAAGAATTCTTGAAATGCCCAGACATTCAACAGACATGAAACCCAAGAAATAAGAGTGGGTGAAGCAAGATGGCTGCTGTGCGTGTGAGGGGTGAGGGGGGTGAAAGACGCGCAAACAATCCGGTGGATGTCCTTCTGTTTCTCGTTCTAGCGCGTGAACCAGACCTCGTGAGATTACCCGTCGCAGCAAGGGTAATCTTTACGCGGCTGTCAGATTTTTCTTTCTTTCTCCGCGGAAAAGCGGAGAGGAATAAATCATGCCGAAACCTCCCGTCTTCTTTTCTCTCCACGAGACGCGTAATTTTTCTCTTCATTCAGCGCGCACCGACGCGGTAATCACGTTAGAAGCCGCGGGACGAAAACACCACACACTCCATGCATACCGCGCGGAAAAGACTAACGCGAAGATCTCGGTAAAACATACATAAATAAAGAAATGCCAAATCATGCAGTGTCTCATCGAGGAAAATTGCAATACCGGGAAGTCTCGGCGAATAACGGAGAAAGTTATTCACGGAATTCCCCGGGGGATGGCGCTAGGCGGCGGAATCCATCGCGCTGATTGGTGGGTCCGCCCGTCTTGGTTAGCAGACGACGGTGCATTTACAACTGGATGGATGGGATGCGGCGGCGCCATGGTTGGCGGACGTACTGTAGGCAGTCGTGAATGGCTATAGATTGCAGTTTCGGTCTTGTGCGATAAAGCCGCCTGGTGGCGCGTTTTGTTCTAAGTATCTGTCGCAGCGCTGTTCATTCAGATGTGTAAATACCTAACATCTGAACCTAATTAATAGTTTGATTTGATAGGATATGAAGTTGCTGGCGAGTTAAATGTAATCTGAACAAAACTTGTATGCATTGATTGTTTGATCTTTGTTTTGTGGTATCGCCATTATAGTTAAGGACGTTACCGTAACGTATTTGTGAAACTTCCAAATGCAAAAACATTGGCATGGAAAGTCAACGTTTGTTAAAACCAACAGTGTATAAATTTCTGTTTAGATACTATAACACGTTAAAAAGTTCTCAGCCTGAATATAAAACGTTTTTGACGCCAAAAGGTTTGAATTGTTAGTAGGGCCTCCGCAGACAGCACAAATATTGAGTGCCTAATGGAACAGGCTCATCATAACCTTCGAAGAACGTCGTCTAAGACATACAGGTTTCCGCTTAACGGTTTTTACTGGTCAGCCCCTTTTTGTGACATGGGCGTGTTTTGATATAATAAATAATTTAAAAGTGTAATTAACACAGAAAAGGAGGAATGTTAGAAAAATGAAAGCGTCAAAGGGTTTTTAATGAGAAAGTGACTGCACAAAGCTTTATCCTGTATTGTCTTGGAATATTGCCCCGTTGAACAAAGAGGCGGATCTTTCAAATGCAAGTTAATGTTTGATTTGAATGACTTAAAACCCACTGGCATGCTAATTGGTTATATAATGCAAAAAAAAATACACAATGCTAAAGACAAGGTGTGAGTTTTGGTGCATGCTTGTGAACATAACCTGTCCAGAATGCCTCGAAGCCATCCGCTACTTGCCTCAGTGTAGTATGCTCAGCATTATGCTAGTCGTTTGCTTTTCATCCCTAAGTTATCTACTGGAATTCGCCTATTTGTTGACTGGTTCAAAATCTCCGCTATAACAGGTCTCAGCAATTTTTTTTTAATTTTGGAATTGGCATTTTATGTTTCTGCGTATGAGAAAGTGTCGGCACAAAAATACGAAAATCATTGATCGAGGATATTTTTGTTTTCGTTTAAATTGCGCATTTAAAAAATTATGACTTTTTTGTTCGTTTTATTAAATTTTGTTAGACATAATCGTTGATGAATTTATTATAACGGACACCCGTTTGTTTCTTAGAAGCTCTCACTGTCAAAACAGAACGAGAAAAGAAAAAAAAAGAAAACCGTTGTTAGAAAAAAGTTTGAAGCTGAATTTCTATACATCGATTAACCCGTTATATGTGCAATTGCGTTTTATGAGGAACGCAAAGAAAGCTCTCATTTCGTCTTGGGCTTCTTGGAACTCGGCGCCGCGTCTTTTCAAAGCGTCACCTCGTCCTTCTTTCCTACCACGTTTGTTTTGTTGTTTTGGAATTCATTGGTGAGTTGGTAAACTTTGGCACAGTCGCCACGATTGAAAAATAAAACAGGCGAGAACGTGGCTTCCAAGACCTCTAGTGCTATCCAGCAAAATTAATTTGAGCTCTCACCGAGACTATTGTGAGCACGAGCGAATTTCAGCGTCTGTTAAATGATTGTTGTTACTCCTTCTTGGTCGGCAAACCTATGCCGAGTCAACACTGATTTCGGCGCTGTATTGAGATCACACTTGTGGAATTTCAATACGAAAGGCGAGACTTTGACAAAGAGTACTGCTCGGTGAAATAAATATAAAAGCCGCGTATCGTCTTTTCTCCCGCCAACTTAATATCAAACGCCCGAAAACTAATAATTGTACTTGCGTATCTGGAGGCTTCAGCTGCGCTGGATGTCGCCGTTCGTTCCGAAAATATTGCCACGCGCGTCGGCGAGCAAGCGCGTGCGTGGCCGAGTGGTTACCGCGCTTGACTTTCGTGCGGAGGCCCAGGGTTCGATTCCTGGGGGCTCCGCGAATTTTGTTTATACTTTCAGTTTATTATTCTGGTGAATTCGAGAACATTATTGTTTATTCTAGGCCCGAAAGTTCTACGCGTCGAACCTTCCACGCCGATTATTCCAGAAGCCCACGCGTGTACAAAAGGGGCTTCGCGTGGCGAGCCAAAGTCAGTTTCGCCTCAGCGTTCGATCCTGCTGCTTCGCCGCTTTCGACGCCCGCGACGCTCTGTTGTTATCTTTCTTTTTCCCTTTATCTTTGGGCACAAGTTCGCCCCATTAAACGTTTCAGTTTCCTCAGTTATTCGCTCTGCCTCATCACTTCGTCATTCGTGACATTTTGGTGGAGGTGCGGGGTAACGCATGCCCCTGCCGCGTACCCCTCCGAGTTCCGACAGTGCAAGTCCGAACACAAGCCCCCAAGAACCCAACGAAGACCAGACCGAGCTCCGATCAAGTCGCCGGAACCTTGGCCTACCCCCGGAGTTAGGACCCTTGCCACCTAGGACCAGGCAAACAAGGACGACGACGATGGCCGACCAGGCCCAGACCCCGGCCGCTCCTGCCGTCGTATACCTGCCCGTGGCCCCCAGAACTCCGACGCCTTTCCACGGAGACGCCCACGAGGACATCGAGGACTGGCTGCAACACTATGAACGTGTGGCCCGCCATAACGGCTGGTCAGCTGAGCACTGCTTGCAGAACCTTTACTTTTCGCTGGAAGGGACTGCGAGGCACTGGCTGGAAAACCACGAGGCTTCTTTGACGTCGTGGGAGGTGTGCAAGCAAGAACTGAAGAAGACGTTTGCCTGCCAACACCGACGTGAGAGGGCCGAAGATCTCCTGCGAACAAGAACCCAAGGCCTAAATGAGAGCATCACCAGCTTCGTCGAGGATGTTCTCCGCCTCAGCGCCCGCGCCGATCCTCAGGCTACCGAGGAGAAGAAGCTGCACCACCTGATGAGGGGTGTAAAGAGCGAAATTTTTGGCGGTCTTATTCGCAATCCGCCGACAACAGTCGACGAGTTCGTCACGGAGGCAACAAATATGGAACGGGCCCTACAAGCGCGCGCCAGACACTACCAGCGACACCCTGGCGTAACTAGCCTGTCGAGATCCGTATCCGACTTCGGTTCCAACCTCCCCGGCATCCGAGACATCATCCGTGAGGTCGTCCAGGAGGAGCTGAAGAAGCTGCTGCCCACTGCCGCACGCCCGGCCTCGCTCTCCATCGCCGAGGTCGTGCGGGAAGAAGTCCAGAGAGCCATCCAACCAGAGGCTCCCATGAGTGTGGCAGCCCCCGAGGAACCGACTTTGAGCTACGCCGCCATGGCCCGGCGACCGCCGCAAGTTAACCACCACGCCACTGCGCCACCCCGACGAGACCCTCCGATGCCGCAGTATCCTCGACGACAGGAGAGACAAGTCCAGGACGTCCGCCCGGAGCGACCCTCGCCGAGGAAGACCGACGTGTGGCGAACGGCCGACCGACGCCCGTTGTGCTATCACTGCGGTGAAGCCGGCCACATTTACCGTCGATGCCCCTACCGACAACTGGGGCTGCGCGGGTTCCACCCGAACGACCCGCGCCCACGGTACGACGAACGGCCTCGCGACATCGAGGAGTACCTACGACGTTCGCCATCTTCTACGCCGCCTCTCCGCCGTGAGTCCCGCTCACCGTCGCCCAGACGTTCAGCGTCTCCAGCGCCACGACCCCGCCGAGAGAGCCTGTCTCCCCTGCGTCGCCGGGAAAACTAAATGCGGCAACGCCTGGAGGTGGCGTTGCCGAAGACGACCGAAGCAAAGAGCCTCCAAGAACGACGGAGCGCTCCCACTCTTCCGACGCTACGCATCGCAATGACGCCCCTGCGACGGTGTCCAACAACCTAAACGTCGTCATCGACGGCCACGACGCATCAGCACTCGTGGACACCGGAGCAGACTACTCAGTCTTGAGTGGGAGGCTCTCTCGCCGCCTACGAAAAGTGACAACGCCGTGGGAAGGCCCCCAGATACGAACCGCCGGTGGGCACCTCATCACACCAGTCGGGAGATGCACTGCCCGCGTCGAGATCCACGGTGAGACCTGCCCTGTGAAGTTCGTCGTTCTGCAAGACTGTGCGAGGGACGTTATCCTCGGAATGGACTTTCTCTGCGAGTATGGCGCCGTCATCGACCTCGGAGCAAACCGGTTGACGCTACGAAAACCTGTTTCACCACAGGACGAACCCCAAGCTACTTCATCCGCGGTCCGAGTCCTCGCAAGCCACGTGAACTTACCGCCGCGGTCGAGTGTTTTCGTGCCCGTCGGGGTCACCGAAGCTTTCTGCGGCGAAGTTCTGCTCGAGGGAAGCCTCCAGTTGCTTCTAGGAAGAGGAATCGGCGTCGCAAGAGGAGTGGCTGAACTCCAGGATGGGCGCACCATGGTCCTCGTGACGAACTTCCGACAAGAAACGCAACACCTCACGAAAGGTGCCGCTGTGGGCCACGTCGAGGAACTTCGAAACTCCGCCGCAATCGCCGTGATTGCTGACGAATCATCGCCACCTCAGCAAGACATTGCGCCGCCAGCGCAGCTCGACATCGACCCGAAGCTTCCAGGCCCGAAACGACGACAGCTGATTGACCTCCTCGCCGAATACAGCGACTGCTTCGCGAAG
>JAZHYW010014906.1:0-28718 GCA_037355805.1 Ixodes ricinus | reverse complement strand
TTCCCATCAGTGCAAACTCTAGAAATCTCAGAGTTTTTTACCCAGATATTAATAGCAACTTGTCACCGATATCATGAATTCAACATGTTTTTGACACGAAGTTTTGCAATATTGATATTTTTGTACAAAATTGCCTCTTGTTTGTACAGGGTTGCTCTAAAACTGCTGTTTGCATGTGTATTAATGTAAACCATATGTATAAGTTTTAAAACATGTGTATAATTTGAAGCATGTATATTTGTGATGATTATGTATTTTATGCTTCGTGCTTTACCGCAAAGGCCTTTGAGCTGTTGGTAAGCACGCGAAAATAAACATTGAATTGAATTGAATTGAATTGAATGGTAAATACATGCGCAGCATCCTTAAAATAAAAAATAAATGTTATTAAATTGAGAAAGATGCTTGAAGGTGTTTTACTGATGAAACAAAAATGTCAATATTCGTAGTCTTCAGGGAATTAAGCAAGGTTTGAAGCGTATTAGTAAGTATGTGCTCCGCATAGGTTGTTTTTATGTTAGGTAGTTTCCAAGTCTGTACCTTTGCAGTTGGATATATTTGTAATTTTGGTACAAGAAAAGGTCAGTGAATAAGGTTAGAAAGATTATTTTGTACTTCTGAATTATAGGAAACACATGAACAATATTTATATAGGAAATAAGCGTGCACCAAATATAAACTTAAAAAAGGTTCACTAGGGGGTCACACGAAACACCACAGATGTATTCGGCATTCTTTTCTGTATTATAGGTACTTTGGACAAGTGTATTGGTTGTATTGCCCAAAACAAAATAGCAGTAGTTCACATGGGAGAGAAATAATCATTATACACAAATAATTTTCCCTGATTAGCAAAATATGGCGGTGACGGTCATCAAGCCAAAGACTTGCGACCGCTTTACCATAATATAATTTTTGTCATATCCCATTTCATTCGTTCAGTAAATATAACGCCGAGTGTTTTAAACCTAGGAAACACAACAAATTTTGTTGAATTTAATATCACTAGTAAAATTAATATTCTCGATTTTTGGCCGAAATAAAATCGCCTTAATTATGCTATAATTAATCGTCGAGGCTTTAAGCCCACCCCAGTTAGCTAAGCCTTTTAGGGGTCGGTTTCCTCTATTTACTAATTCCTGACCACAGTTGCCGGAAAAAAATAGGCTTGTACCAGCGTAAATTACGCATTTGATATACTTACCCAAGTTCACAATATCGTTATTAAAAATAATATAAAAAAGTGTCCTCAAACACTTCCTTTTGGTGCGCCAGATGCAATTGGTTTAATATCTGAATAGCCGTTGATATGAATGTACTGCTTATTTTTAATTCATAAATTTGTTTAGATGGTCGAACGCTTTACGGAAATCAGTAAAAATACAGCAGATATTGAGTCTACCGATATTTGCAAAACATATCATTTTTGTTCTAATAAAGGAAGCCCTAGAGTTCGGCCTTTGCGGAAACCAAACTGTGACGGAGTGATGATGCCATGTTTATCAAAAACCTTTCAACACGCGAAAGCAAAAGTTTCTCAAAACCTTTCGAAAATACGGATAAAATTGAATAAGGCCTACAATTTCCGACGTCTTTTTTGACATCCTTATTCTACCCAACACTAAACTTAGCTATCTGCAATTTTTTAAACACGCCACGCCACAAACAGTTTTTCTGCCTTTAGGTAAAATGTCTAAAGTCCCGATTACTTGGGGGCGAGGGTTAAAGAAAAAGAGTTATTTTGGTGGGCACATTTTTGAGTTTCTTTGAAACACGTGTTGAGCGAACCCAGGAACGTATATAACGTTAAAATTTCGAAATTACGAAACATGTACTGCCTGTAGAGATATAACGAAACGTGAACTTATAATAACACCACATTTAGAGATGAATCCCGTTTATGCGATATTAAAACATTTTTCTATGCGCAAATGGCACCTAAGTAGGATGATAGCTAAAAATATCCTAATAAAGTACAGCTGTATGATAACATTGGTTATCATACATGTAGATGAACAATTTGTGCGGTGAGCGTCGCAAACTTTCATCGTTTTTTACTTTTTTCTTCCCTAGATCAACCTTTTTAGTGCTATTGGACCTGTGCCGTATATTGGTCATACATGGTCTCCAATAAGGCTTCTCGTTCCTTTTGCTAAGTCGATTGTGGTGAGAACATTTTTTTGTAATTTCTGGTGATGAATTTAAACTGTATACCTTTTTCTGTGTGTATTTACATGATCAGAACAACATTTGACAATGATCGCATGCATTTAAATATACATTTTCGCTGCTGGATTTACACCTAATATCCGCCTGGAGCATATAGTATTGAGCATAAAATATATTTTGTGTTTGGTACTTTCGAGTTTTCGGCAAATTTGATGTACTTTTTTATTTTTTCTAAAAAAGCTTCGTTTTGTGTGTTTTGACTTTGAGTTCAAAATTTGGTATGTCTATCTTATTCATTCAATCCAAGACAACAGATGTAAAATAATGTTACGCGTTTCTTTTTATGAGCAGTGGTAGAAAATAATGCAAGGTGGTGTTTAGCCTTGAGCTGTCACAGGGAGTTTGTAAATGCCACACGAAAGAGTTACAATCTCGAGGCTGTTTGATTGCGCCTAAAATGGGACATGGTGAGTTTAAAAAATAGAATTTGCATTTGTTACTAGCGTACAAAGCATTGAAATATTAAATAAACAGACACCAACGTGTACCGACGAAGCTGATATTGATACGCGTTGGCCTCTATAGACTTAACCTTTAACATAACTAAGGTACTTTGGATTTTGCTGGTCCTCTAGTTCACGATCACTTTATAATATAATAAGACACGCAAAACACGTAATGTTGTTTTAGATATGTGGTTCTTTTGCAGGTATTTTTTTACACTTTTCATAAAATCAGATTTTGGTTGCAATGTATTATACTATATGAATGCGCGACCTTTATTTTTTATTGTATGTGTAAGTTTCAGATACACTCTTTCTTCATTAATTACAGCTACGCGATTTGCCCATCCTGTTCGAGTGGCATTGCCTTTCCACTTTAAACAGCAAATCTTTAAAGATGGCGAAGAAGAACTGATATTTCGACTTGTAAATAGAAAAAAAGGAAACACACAGTGGCATGTTTTGAGGCCCTTATACTCTATGATTGTATTGCGTGAATCTCCTCATTGGCTCTCATACAAAGAATGAAAATGTTATCATACATTGAGTAATTGAGAGATATCATAAACACAAAAAACAACAAAGGCTACACTTACAAATAATAACGAACCTCGCACAAAAAACAATTCACGAAGGAGAACATGAATTTACCTCACCAGGCAAGTTTAAAAGCACCGTTACCCAACGGACTGTTTATTTCTGGCCCATACTCAACCATAACATGCGATCATTCAGACGATAGCTCATAGCTAGATAAGAAAGCGCGTAAGACGCAGCAGTCAGACTGGTAATTGGGACGGGGAGAAAACGAGTGGTCAAGCAACTGTCCAGGAATTTCTGGATTTTGAAGTATCGCCGTCTATTGAAGCCACAGATATTTTAAAGTTTAAAACGTTTAGTTAAGTTCGATTCAGAACAGTTAGTCGTTCCAATGGCAACGGTGCCAACGCCGAATCTAACTGGAAAATTATTAGTTGTTTCTAGTGAGTTTTGATAAACGTAAATTCACTTTTATTTACTTTTTTAAATGTTTAACTATTGGGAACATTGCACTATCAAACTCCGAATTTCTGAATATTGTAAGTCCAGCAAAAATAAACTCTGGAAACACTATCTGAATTTCCTGGAAAGTGAACTCCGAAAAAAACGGGATTTTAGTTAAAATGTTTGAGGAGTAGTCACTTCAAGACAGCTCTTTATGTGATGTTTAGGACGCACAATTGACACATATAAAGCCTCACAAAATACGACAGCGCTTTGAAGTCGGGAACTTTTCACTGTTCCAGTGAGCACACAGGCAAGCTGGTTAGGATAGGTATGGTAACCCTGGAGCGGGAGGAGAAAAAAGGAACGGACAGGCACAAAGCTTCGGAGCTCTGAAGCTTCGTGTATATCCGTCCTTTTTGGTCCTCTCGTTCCAGGGTTACAATGTATACACTTTTTACTGGTTGCGCCCTACACTTACATTTGTCTGCTGTTCTTTGTATTGCAGGTGTCGCTGAGACTTTTCGGAGGAGACATTGCGATGAACATTGGTATTCTTAATATGCTCGGCAAGACTTTCTGCACCACTCCGGTGCTTAAACTGATCTGCACTACACCCATTATGTTAGTAGCAGATATCAACGACAATCAACTGAACTACGTTAGTATGCTGTCTTTATAGTTATTTTAAGTAGTTAAATGTTTGTATAAATGCTGATTGTGAAGAAATTTACTATTTCCCCAAAGATTGTCAGGTCGTTCTTGCGTGACATGAAACATGCAGTTTGTTCATTTGACGTTTTTTTAACATCTTTCTTCTAAATTACAGGCCTCATTTTTGTGGTTGTAAAATGGTCCTGTTACACTAAGAATCCGGAAATGTAATTAAACATATCAACCCATATTACGCTCGCATTATCTTAATAGGGGAATCGCAAGCACCATAAAATAAATAGTGTTTCCGATTGCAGCCACCCACAAGGTCTGCTCGAAAAAATGATCTAAGTTTTCGTTTTAAAACATGTGACACTCGACCCCCAGTTAAAATTAGCTTTGAATGAGTTATTTCTCAATCCTTATGACTTAGCCTGGACACTGTCAGTAGTTCTTAAATAGGTACCATATAAGATGAAAAAAAAAAGACAGTGGTTGCGTGGTATCAATTTAAGTATTGCGACTCACCCAAAATATGCATACTAATGGAAAACCCCTGGACAGTTCCTAGACGGGTAATCCGTAAGATAATTTTCATGATTCCTAAAATAAACGAGATAATATTGTCTTAGCCTCTGGTTGAGCTTGAGGGCAAAAGTGTATCCTTTTTTTCATTTCAGGAAGCTTTGGCATTGCAAGAAATATTTTGTTACTATTGTCACAGAAATTACAAATTCAATATTATTTCAATTGGCTCGTTCGAGCAGGATTAGCAATGCGACTATTACTTCCTGTGGTCGATATGTGGAATACGTTTCTAGTTACTGACTATGAAACAAACGTGGTTATAAAACCCCTGCATGTATGATGATCGGAATTTCGATACACATGGATATATTCATAGAAATCTAAAATATGTTCCAACAAAACATGCACGTATGCTCGCGGTGCGAGGAACGTTAAATTAACGTAGTTGCAAATCTGTGTTGGCACTGCAGGATCAAGGTAAGTCAGCTCACCAATTTAACATCTGAACTGGCTCGAATTATGCGCTGCTAATATTTGCCCTCTTTCAAGAAGTGGTTAGAATACCACGCCAAAACATCAACCGTATGTGTAGATCCCAAATTCCCCGAACACTTGTTCAGGCTGTTATATGTTTGTGAATGTTCTTAGTTTCTGACAAAAAATATAATCATAAATTATTTCGACACGTTTCTATAATATAAATTAATAGATATGCCACTCACGAGTATGGAACTTAGTATCACGAACTTCGAACTTAAAAGAGGCGTGGAAAGTGAGCTATAAATGAGTTTCGTTTTCAAGAAACAGCCGCCTCCCCTTGAAAATATATAACATTATTTTCACTCCTATACACCAATACATTTTAAATTACTTTGATGCGGAAATATTGTATGCTTTGATTTCGAAAAAAATCTAATATTTTTTAATAGAGGAAATGAAGTCTCATATATTGAGCATGCAGTCTGGTAACTGTATTTAACAAATATAATCGCCTTTGCAAAAATTTTGTTTCTCCAGACACGATTGCCGGTATACATTTCCCACAGTCCCTCAGGCGCTTCAATGAAAGATATTCTTCACTTAGCGCAGGTAAGCTTCATACCACACATCTGTCGCCGCTGTTAGGCGCACTTCATAGGGGGGGGGGGGGGGCACGGCCTTAAAATCATAATTTTTTTCAATATGTCATGCTTTTGAAAAATAGTCCTATTCACTTGTATGACTCCTGAAGAATGCTGTCCAAAAGTTTGATTCCTGTAGATAAAGTGTTTACTCCGAAATAAATAACTTTTTGATGTACCGGCGGCCAAGTGCGCTGGTAGAAACGCTTGCGGTGGCACAAGTTTGCCATTTTCAAAGCACGCTTGCTCTTCGTTCATTAGGACTAGCACAGACAGGTACCCCCTCATTGGAAAGAGTGCTTAACCCGCTTTCTTTCGGTATACAGCTCCTTGCGAGACATTATGCACACCAAACGTGAAACCCCTAGAAAAGAACACTACACGCTCTCTTATTGGCCCCAATGGTGAAGGATTAACTCTGATTCGCTCAAACCTGCCAATTGACCGCATACTCCATGCAGCGTGGAGTGTATGCCAGTCTCCTGCATTCATACCCCACCAACGAGGACCCAATTCATATCGCTTGTTCCACTGGGATGGACTCCTGGTGCCACTTGAACCAAAGCAAGGCTCTCGAGGAAGCAGGAGAATCGCCAGCATCTCGGCCACATAAGCCAGCCTTCTCCAAGGAGATGGCGAAGGAGCTAGTGCCCTTGTACAACCACCTGTCACTGAGATATCTTTTCGAGCGATGTTCTCAGATGAAAACCCAGAACGCGAAGGATTCTTTCAATGCCTTGATTTAAAAGAGGTGCCCAAACGTGGCTTCTCTAAGTACTGTCGAGTGTGCCGTGGCTCTCGCAGTCTTCAACCTGGGTCGCCGAGGCTTTGAGAAAGTTTTTTCGGAGATTGGTATTGAGCCAGGAAGCCACCAGACATCACAGGCCGTGAAGGTCACTCGGAGGAAGGTTTCAAAGGCCCATGTGAAGCCACTCAAGTCCTCCGAGACATCGGGCAAGAGACAAAAGATGGAAGCTGTCACCCAGGCACAGAAGGAAAATGCAGAGGAGAGACTGACGTACACTCCTGGCGCATTTTAAGTCAAGTGGCAAAAGCCATCTAGAGTGGAATACAATCTGCATTATTTCCAAGCGCGTTATTCTCAGCTTCATGCTTTGACTATTTTTTTATTGCACAAAAACTATAATTCGATGACTGAAGTACCTTCGTAACTGCTGTGCGGTTTTTCTGGAGTAAAATTTAGTGGAGAACGCGACTATGCGCTTACTTTTTCAAGATTGTTATTTCTTTAGCAAAAGAAAGTAGAGTTTTGTAACAGTAAAAAATTAATGAAATTAATCCCTTTTTCGAAGTTTACTTTAATGCTAAATATGGCACATCAAATTTATTTAAAACCCACTACCGATTAGTATATTCACTCGTCCTTATGTTCAAGCAAACAAATTGTGACATTTTGGTACTGTTTGAATATTTTTTTCCTCAGCACTACTAGTTGAATAATATTTTTGACATATGAGGCTGTAAATTGGCACGAAATTGACCTTTTCAGCTGAAAGTTGGTATAGCCTCCCAAGTTTGCATGCCTAGTATACCCTGCCAATTTCATTGAAATAGCACCAGTACTTGAAAAGTAGATCCTTTAAGCGGGTGCCTTTAAAGGGGTTATGACGCGCCAAAAATAAAATATGAGATAACTATACTGCTAGGACTCATTGTATGTTCCTATAATCCTGCTAAATTTCTTTTAAAAATGGCGCTATAGTTTCAAGGATAAATTGATTTAAATGCGGGTCCCTCGGAAGGACGGATCCGTGTGGAGCTGGAGACTGGCTACGTAGCCAGCCTCCAGCACGGTGTCTCCTTGCACGCACTCACAGACTTGGCTCTCTTGGTGTCTCGAGCATTAACTTCCTCGTTTATCTTCCACGTTTCGAGCATGCGGTCCGTAACGATTACGTCTAGAGCATCACTCGCCTTGTCAAGGTGTTCGACATTGATCGCAGCAGCAATTAGAGTGATTGCTATCAAGAGATGTTGGAAGCTATTCATTTTGACTGCGACCCGGTGGCGACCAGCTCCAGCGACGACGAGTTACGGACGAACTCGCCGTGGTCACCGTCGTCCGGGAATATCTCGCAGGCGCATGCAGGGGGAAGATCGACGGGCCGGGGCGACAATGAGAATAGCTTTCGGGTTACCGAGTTGCGTGAGCGGTTTTGATCGTACCAAGGCGAGGAGAGCTTTGGCGATCATGGGGGCGCCTAGAATTAGAGAGCATTCATGGTCACGTGGTTTATGGACACCATGGTATGACTAACTTGGGCAGTGTTGCCTGGTCGCAAGATGAAAAGAAAAAAATTCGTAAATTGAATATTGCAATTACCAGAGCTCTAAAAATCACGTAAGTTGGTGTATGTACTAAGTAGCCTATGAGCATTCCATTTCAAGAATAATCTTTCTGTTTAATTTTCGTGTCATAACTTCTTTAAGATGGTCATATTTTTCATGAATGGAGGAAAAATAGCATGTGAAAAATAACAACTAATTGCGCAGGAAATAAAGCAACGCTCATTCTCGTTTGTTTTAGTAAATTGTGCAATCAGGATCAAATATGCTGTAGACAACAAAGCAAGGAATGAGCGTACTTCCTCTCATATTTATTTCCTGTCAAAGCCCGGATGCATTGCAAAAAAAAAAAAAAAAAGTTGGGGAGCTGTAATTTGCACGTAAGAGTAAAAACAATGACAATATCCAAAAATTGAACTAGTTCGAAACATTTGAGCAAATTGGTAGTCTTAGATCTTATATCGGCGGTGTTAATCACGTTCAGCTTCGTAGCGTACAGTTACATACAGCGAGAAAAGATACCGTCCCACCCGTGAAAACGGCTCACCTCCATTTTACGAACTTTAAGAGACTAAGATATAGGCCATTGCTTTCAAAAACAACAATACGTGACGAATGCTTTACTTCAGATATTTATTTTATTTTTATTTTATTTTATTTTATTGTACGTGCCCATAACAACCATGCAGGTCTCCTCTTTGGTGCACAAATCTATAAATATGAACAGAAAAAAAGAAAAAGGCACAATTGATGTTTCATTCACGAAGCAGCAAACACACAATATTTAAAGTTCGGCAACAAGCACTTTCACTTGGCTCCTGGACACCTAAATGTCACTTTATATGTCAAGTTCTGCCTTTACGATATTGATAAACAGAGATTGTATCCGTGACAGAGGAGGTGGTTTACAGACGGTGTGAATGCTGCATGTACGGCGGGTCCTAGTGTAACGAGGAGGGACATGAATGTTTACATCACGTAGAAGCGAAGCATTGTCAAATACGCCATTTACAATTTTCTACAAAAAAAACCAACAAAGTCGCCCTCTGCTCTTCTATCGGTTAATGGTATCAACGAAATCTGAATAAGCAGAGAAGTATAGTAAAAATAGAAACGGCAGTGGAATTAGCGATCATAAACTATGCGTATTAGTTTGTGTTGCACATTTTCGATGGTCATTGCCTGTGTTCTTGATAACGAGTTCCAGGCCACAGAACCGAACTCAAGCCTATACTATAGTCACTGGCAGGTTAAGCAATTAAGTGGAAGATCCATCCTTTCTTTCCACTTTAGCAGAGCGAACGCTGGAGAGGAGGCGACCTCCTCTCCAACGTCAGCTCAGCTAAAGTGGAAAGACGTGGGAGAAGCTTCCTCTTTACTCTTCACCTGTGCGCCGACTATAGACTTTTCCGGTGCTTACCACCCACGGTAAAATTACCGAGTCACTGGGGTATGGGCGCATGCCTGGCGTCTCATATTTCGTGCAAGAAAGCTACTGCGCACGCTCAGAATGCTTTTCACAGCCCAGCAGGCCAAGATATGGCAGCGCGCGGAAGACGTGCCCGCGAAGACATCCTGCGCCGTCTAACGAAAGAAAGAGTTTAGCTATCATCGATGCTATTGCGTGTACGAGCGGCATTTTAGTGGCCGTTTGGTTTTGTCGTTACTTCTACTTAGCGACAAATGATTGCTGTGTCAACACCGATTTCGGCGCTGTTTTGTTATCAAGTCTACGGCTTTCCCATAAAAAACAAAAGCGGGAGCAAGAGCCTGTGGAGGTGGAAGACTATCTTTTTTTTTGTTTTTTCTTGTTTTTTTGCGTTACGTGATAAGGTTGTGGTAAAAAAACGACACGCATTTTTCAGTTTGTTTTATAGAATTGAGGTTAAAGGAGAAACGCTTATTCTGAGAAATAGTGGTGCTTTTTGATATAAAAGAGAAATCGCTTATCAACTTTTATCCCGCGAACCTATTAATGAACACAAAAAAAACACGATAACTCAGCTTGCCTATTGCTGGTTTGAAGCCACGTTTGATTGAGGCGTTTGTCGTGGGACGTCTCTACAATCGGTGCTGATATCAACATTAACTCAGCGAGAGCCGTTCAAGTAGAGAGCGACTACAAATATTGAACAACCGTTGAAACCTCGAAAATAGTTTAGCTCTCCTGTGATAGGTAGCGCTGCAGGCCTACTAAGCCACGTGCTCCATTGGGCTTTTTCATATCTCCAGCCGCGTAACATCAATAACGGGGAAGATGCGGTATAGAGAGTCAGTCTATATTTCTATCTCACGAACCCATCAAAGAATAATAACAATTGCCTTCTGTGCTGTTTCTTTTTTTTTTTTTTTTTGACAGGGTGAATTTGCTCGATCTTGACGGGCGTCTGACTTTATTGCCGCACGTAAAAAATTTCGCCAGAGCAGTACGACCGCTAGCCTAGTGTATTTAACGTGCCTCAAGCAGTAGTAATGCACGGCAGCATGCCCGTACGATGCTCATGCCAGATCGAAACGGGCAGACGTGGCCGGCGGTTCAATCCAGATTCTTTGGGTTCTGGAGCGCCACAATTATCTTCACGTGCTCAGAAAAGCGGTGTTCACGCCCCACTCCAACACTGATCACCCACATCAAGTAAGCTACTGTGCAAAAAAGTAGAAATAGACCTTTTCTTCGCGGGGATCCGGGTTCATTTTTCGACACTGGCCGTTTCGATCTGGATGAGCATCGTACCTGCGTGCGGTTTTGTATCACTACTGCGTGATTTATGTTCAAAAACTAGAGGCTAGCAGTTGCACTGCACTGGCTAAATTTCTCGTCACCAGCTAAGACAGCGGTAGCCTATTAAGGTCAACAAACTTCCGGCTGGACAAACATAAGTGCTACACATTTACATTTGCCCTTTTCCAAAGTGCGCGCCGTTGCCTGTCCGTCATTGTTTTGGCCCTTACTCTGAGCATGTATTGGACATGAGCGCTGACGTCAGCGTTCGGCAAGGACTGGTACCCAGTCGCGCGCTTTTGTGTCCAAGAAATGGCGACCGCCAATGTTGCTAGATTGGCTTTTGCAAAAGGTATATTTATTTTGTGAGAAAGCGCATTTCATGTAGAACAGCGTGAAAGTATGATAGTCTAAGAAAAAGAGAAAAAGGAAGAGAGCTAATGAAAGAGCCGTGAGCTCCGCTGCTGCTGGTGAAATTATTCACGGATTTGATAATGAAAACTACGTTGAAGACTCGGCGATGAATCCCCTTTTAAAGGAGCGCACATCAAACGCTATCTGTTTTAAATACAATAAAACGCAGTTGTCAAGCGTATCAATGAAAATAACCTAACTGGTATTCCTCCGGTGGTCACAATACACATTAAGATTATTTTACTTTTCTTTTGAGTCAGTCTTCCCTCGACTGGTACAGTATTCCACCCGGCCTTGTATTTTATTTGCAGTGAGATGGAAAATTAAAGAGGTCATACTCAATCTAAACGTGGGCGTTTTGTATGACTTTATGGCTCATTAAAACAGTGCATTCTTTCGGCAAGAACATTATTTTCAATGACGGTGAATACGATATATTATAGAGCAGTTGAAGTAAAGACCGCGCTGCCCTTATTAATAACCATATTGCTAGATGTTTTTATGCACATGTATAAACAAATCTTAAGAGCTCAGTTGCACCAGCCAACATATGGCTTGGTGACCTAGCTCTCTGTACTTGGCGTTGTTTCTATTTTCAGCTCGTTTCCTGCGACTGTTTTAGAAAATTTGACTTCGGCTTTGTTAAAAACCTGCAAGTATACGGGAAGGTAAGTGCTCTTATGAAATGTTTTAACAGGATATTTAGTATTTTATGTGCGCATATATTTTGCGAACTTCAGTAGGCGCTTTTTTCGGTTACGCTCTTGGATAACACAATTTAACTCTGCTTAGTAAATAAAAACACCAATATTTTATGTAGCCATGTATAAATGTACTCAATCCTGAAGGTCTTTAATACTGTCCACTATATTTTTGCTTCGTGCGCAAACTGTCACAGAATATGCGATAACAAATTGAGCATCGTTAAAGACGTTGCTCAAAGATTTTAAGATAAAGCTTTATGAGCTGGATATTCTGCAATTATACACAGGTTCCTCTTAGACAGCAAAACAACGGGGGCAGGCAGCATAATACCTGATGCAGAATAAAAAAAAGTCACGATTCCTTGATGTGTACTATAGAGGAAATGCGCCGACAGTTGAGACGCTGCAAGAATGTGGTACAGTAACAATGCCGTGTTAAAGTTAATTAACTTAAGATCACTCTAAGTCCAGCGGATGGTGTCCTTGTAGCTCTGTGACTTCACGGCAAGCCACACGCCATACCTTCCCCGTTAAACTTTTGCATGTAAATTAAGCGTCAAAACGTTTTCGCTGAATTTAGCAGAACGTTTTTTTCCGCTAAATCTAGAGGAAAATTTGTGACGTAGTTTGACGTGACGTCACGTGACACAGCGAAGTCACGACAACTCTAGAGTGCAGTTTAACAATACATTTAGTGAACCTATTCAACCGATCAATTTAGGGTTCCAGGACATACAGTTGGTAGCAATATGAGCTATAGTATGCGCAATCGGCAGCCAAGCACTACGAAGCACGTGGTCTAGCAGGAAGAGCGTGGAGATTCAGGACGGCAGCAGAGGTGTTTAAACGTGTCTACTCACCCGCCATGTGCGATACCTCTCTATGCCAGACGCAGGCACTCTAGCCGTGCGACAACGAGGTTTGTACAGTCTTGTCGCCATCTGAGCGTTCTAGCTCATATCGGTAGTCACTGTACGCACGAAACCCACATACGATACGCTGCGAAACATCGCCAATAACGGCTATCGCCATAAAATATATATTTCGTTGTTCCAGTTTACAGCTCCACGAAACCGTTGGAAGTTATACGGAGAGAAAGTGTTCCAATATGCGTCTTTGGCGCACCGAAGCGCCAAAGAAGGATACTGTATCAGCGCGAGAAGAAGGTTTGCACAGCGGGTGGTCAACTAGGGCTACCCTTTTATTATGGCGCCTCTGCGATCTGCCCGGGCACGAGCTTGCCCGGCACGAGCTTGGTTCACTGGTGGAGCACGCTCCCGTTACACCTTCCTTTTTCATTTTTTTTAACACACACGAGCGAAGTCGAAGTAACAAACACCACGTCTTGACACATAGGAAGATTGTAGAAATTAACAAACAGCATACACTAGGAGAGTTGATTGAAATTGGCATCGTAGCGAAGCCGCTGAAGAAGACGCCGCATCCGTGTCGAGGCTCACGTTGGTGCCGGGACTCCAATGACCCGTGGAGCGACTGGGGTTGCACTAATTGCTGTGGGTGGACTTTGTGAGCAAGATATGCCCAGAAGGTTCCTAGATGGCTGGGGCGAGGTCACCATGGGTGCGTCGTTGTCGCCGGGCTGAGGGTCAGGGACGAAGACTTCAGGCGTTGCGATGAGGTGTTGCCGGTTGCGATGCAGCTCTCTCCCGTCCTCTGTTACGACCCTGTAGGACCTTGGTGCCACCTTTTTTGAACTTTGGCCTCGGTTGGCCACCCCTTTCTGTCCCTTATGCGGACAACGTCCCCTGACTGGAGTAATGGTAAGTGCCTCGTTGATCGGAGCTGCTGGCGCTTTTTCGCGTAATCTGCAGGCTCCACGGTAAAGGCAGGGACCAGGGACCTAATGCGTCGTCCCATTAGCAGCTCACTGGGCGATCTTCCATCCTCCAAGGGTGATGATCTCTAGTTGAGGAGACCTAGGTAGAAATCTCCGTTTGAGTGACAGGATTTTCTTAAAACTTTTTTTATTATCTGAACGCCCCTCTCCGCGAGACCGTTTGATTGTGGAAAATACGGACTGGATGTGACATGCCGAAAATCGTACCATCTAGCAAAATCGCGGAAGTCTTCTGAGGAGAACTGGGGGCCATTGTCGCTGCATAACTCTACTGGAATTCCATGTCTCGCGAAAATTCCCACGAGGTTGTGGACTACCGCTGCTGTGGTGGTGTTGTCTAGAGGCTCCACTTCGGGATAATTGGAGTACGCGTCAAACGTAATGAGGTACGTTTTCCCAGCATACTCAGACAAATCGGCACCAACTCGGGACCATGGCTGAGACGGTGTCTGCCTCACTAATAGGGGCTCTGCTGGCTGCTGATACGCGAACTGCTTGCATGTGGCACACTTTCTAATCACGTCCTCAATCTCAGATATCATGCCCGGCCAAAATATCAAAAGCCGCGCTTTGGCTTTACACTTGTTGCTGCCCAAGTGACCTTCATGAAGCCTCTTTAGCATCTCTAAGCGGAGAGTCTTCGGTATCACTACCTTAGCACCTTTGAAGAGCATGCCGTCAATCACTGACAACTCAGAAGAATATGCCTTAAAGTCTCCTACCGCCGGCAGTTGTTTCGAACAGATTTGACCACAGTGCCCAACACAGCATCGTTCGTGGTTTCCTGTCTGAACCTCGTGGACGTTGCCTCACTCACCAAGCTGGAGAGGACGGAGATTGCGTGAACCTCCACGTCATTGTGCGGTGGCCCCTTTGGGCTGCCTGGCAACGGTGCCCGTGAGAGCGCATCCGCCAGGACGAGCTGTTCGCCAGGGACGAACTGGAAGCAATAGTCATACTTCATTAGCCGGATAAAAAACGTTGAAGACGGGGCGGCATGTCTCCAAGAGATTTCTTAGAGATGGCGATTAGTGGCTGATGGTCTGTGTCTAGAGTAATTGTCTTGCCGTAGATAAAGTCATGGAACTTCTCACACCCGTAAACAGTTCCAAGTGTTTCTTTTTTTATTTGGGAGTACCTTGACTCACATTCGGTGAGCACTCTAGAGCCGTAAGCTACTGGCCGCCAGTTTGCACCATGTAGTTGAAACAGCGCTGCGCCAAGGCCATACCTTGATGCGTCTGTAGACACCTTGGTATCCCGTGTGGTATCGTAGATCGCCAGCAGTGGCGCCTTTGTTGGCACCACTTTGAGGTCGTGCAATTCTTGTGCGTGGTGTGGCTCCCAGACGAAAGGCTTGCCGTCCATCATAAGACTTCGGAGCAGCTTCGTCTTCTCCGTGCAGCAAGGTATGTACTTGCTGAAATATGTGACGATTCCAAGGGTTCGCTGAACCTCTTTTTTAGTTGTCGGAGCTGGCATCTGCACAACACTCTTTACTAAAGAGGGGTCAGGCTGAATACCTGTCTTGCTTATTCGATCTCCAAAATAAGTGATCTAGCTCACTCCGAACTGGCACTTCCTAGCATTCAGGGTAATGCCACTCTTGCGCGCAGCTTCGAGAGCATTACGCAGCCGCTCGTCATGTCCCGCTTTGTTGGTTCCCCAAATTAACACGTCGTTTATGTACACACGTACGCCTGGAAGACCGTCGAATATCTGAGTCATCGCTTTCTGAAAAACTTCCGGCGCTGATGCTATGCCGAACGGTAATCACAAAAAGCTATTGTATTGGTGTTGCGCGGTTGCTGATATGCAAACTTCTTACATATCGCGCATTCCGCAACAAAGGTTTGGATATCCTGCGCCATTTTGGGCCAAAACATGAGTTGGCGTCCCCTTTCTTTACATTTGTTTACACCTAAGTGCCCTTGGTGGACCCGAGCTAACGTGACTCGCCGAAGTGACGAAGGGATCACCACCCTCGTTCCTTTAAGAATGATTAAATTGACCACCGACAGTTCAGGGTCTAGTGAGCTGAAGTTGCCTTGCAGTGGGTGCCCGTTTTCTAGACAGTAAATGACGTGTTGTAACTCTGTTACAACACGTCATTATTCAACGTGTTATTCAACTACTTTTATGCATGGCATTAGGTAATAAAGCCAAATAAAATAAACATTGCTGAAAGCTATCTCAACTAAAATCAATGCTTTTGGAGCGCGTGGATGCTGTATCAAACTTGTATTGCTCTAAAGAGGAGTCTTCTGTTTTCCAGATAAAACCTCCGAGCTATTCACTGGCACGTACGAAGGTTCCCGTTGCCATCTACTGGAGCCAAAATGACTGGCTCGCCTCAGAGAAGGACGTTCGTCGCCTGCGAGACAATCTTCCTAACGTTGTGTCCTTCTACAAAGTGCCTGATCTGCAATTCACGCATATTGACTTCGCATGGGGCTGTAACGCAACGAAGATTCTTTACGAGCCAATGATCAAGGAGATGAAAAAATATGGGCATTAAAATTTGTCAATATTTGTGAGTGGCATGAAGTCGTATACTTGAGTATGGACGATTTCTTCCATTTCCATTTTAGGGTGATACTTATTGCTGGCGAGGCTTCGCAGAAAATGTAGTCTGTATTTTGTGTATGCACGTCGTATCTAAATTTAGCGGGGAATCACAGCGTTGACAGTCACTGTGTCACGTGGCGTCACAATTTTAGAGGTAGGATTAGTGGAGGATTTCTACGCTAAGGTTAGCGAAAATATTTATGTCACGTTATGTCTCGCCACCACGAGGCGTCACAGTTGCACGCAATGTCCTAGCGTCACGTGACGTCACAATGTCATATTAATTCCGTATGTTAAATTTATATATAGCTGTGTGCAGCGTCTTGGCTCTCGCCGCAGCGTATATTTGGGGCACGGCAAAGAACAGGGAAATTTCTTTGCTGTTATATGTACAGCCTGGCAGTGAACTTATAGTTTAAAGCGCAATAGGAGGTGGAATTGAAAACACTGTTACCAGTTTGTTATTGTTTATACCATCTTCTTTCCGCAATGTTAAGCAGGATACGTGCGCGCGGGTTCTCCCTTACACCGCGTCCCAACGAGGCACAAGAATGTTCTCAAAGCTGAGAAAAATGTACCTTAAAAACCGCGTACTTGTTATGGTCCTACAGTAGATCCGTACACAGAACTAATGACATTTGTTTGAACAGCGTGTATTACTATACATTTTAGCAACGGACGCATTTAGAAATACTGTGACGCACGACGAGCAAAATGAGGCAAGAGACGCCCAGCATGTTTTTGTTTTGGTCCTATTTTGAGTAACCCACCAACAGCTTAACGCCTTGTTAGTGGTGCACTTGTGAATGAGTCAATTAGTAGTAAAATTTTAAACAGGATGAAAAGAAAATGTTGCGACAAAGCAATAGTCTCACCACACTTTGGAAATGTACGCTCTTCACCAAAAATATCAAGACTAACATTCCCACAAATATCTTCAAAATGGTTATACGTCAGTCGTAGGCGTGTCATGGGTGCAGCATAGTAAAATGGGTACGGAAAAACAAAGTATAAAGTCTACTAGACCTACGAAGAACGTGCAAGTAGATGTAACTGAGTAGCTCTGGTGAATCAAGTATATCATTTACAATCTTATACAAATATATCAGTCCAAGAAGTGTTTTCCTGTTGTGCAACGAGTCTAACTTCACGAGTTCACAAATCCTTTCATGACTATAAAAATAATTCGGTTGAAAATAACGATCAAACAATACACGAACGAATCGACGTAGAATAAAAAAAGCAATTCCGAACGGCAAATATATCACATAATACAGAAAGAACTGACGAAATGGCCTACTAGATTGAAATACAGGCCTGGAGGAAGAAAAGAGTAAGAGCATCTCCTCCAGGCGCGACCGCCAATAAACTTGTAGTTGTTACCTTAAATAAGTGCAAAAAGCATGTCCAATTATTGCGAGTCCTCCACTGGATCACAGCCTAAGTATACTGTATCCCAGCTTATAGACACAATTTCACTAACTGCTGTCATGGGGGCTTTATTTGTTTTATATCCAGGCATACAAAGAATTTGTCGTCGCAAAACAGGGACAGGGAGCGCTCCCGCTCCCGATAGCAGACGACAAAACGTCCGTTCTTCAAGACGGTGAAAAATATTCGCGGCCATGGACAAATAAAAAAAATGTTTTGGCTGAGATATCTGGCAGGAAGTTCACGTCCAAAAGCACTGTTGGCCCAGAGGCGGGTTTGTGGTTGTGTTATTTTATTAAGGAAAGCGAGAGGTTTCCACTGTTCTCTGGTGTGTTACTGTAGTACATCTACTGCAGAGCCCGAAGCATCTACCAGCATGCTGGTAGGTGCATCATGTTAAGGGTACACTACAGGGTGAAACAAGGAGACGGATGTCTTTAAATCGACCGGAAAATTCGGTGTCTTAACCTATCGCGCTACGACTTTGTGCAGCGTTGCCCAGAGATGGTGCATTTTTCTTTGTTAAATTTGCAAAGAGCGAACTTACCTGAGGAAAAAGTAAAGAAAGAAAAAGGCTTAGCTCCTATGGAAACGCAGCGACGCCACCGGTCTGCAAACAACACGGCGCCGTTTCGCACGGGAGACAAGAGATGGCGCAAGCGGTCGTGACGCCAACTGCCGCCAACGAACGAGCAGACGACGCCGAGAGCGGGCGTGTTTAGCAGTGTTAGCAGACAAGGAACCGCAGTTCCTTGTTGTTACCGCGCCTGTTTTTGTTTCTGCTACTGTCGCCGCCTGCGGAACGCGAGCCGCTTTGAGTCGAAAGGATCGTCTGCTAAAGTGCCGGCTCTCGGCGCCGTATGCTCGTTCGTTGGCGGCGTTCGTTGCGCCATCTCTTGTCTCCCGTGCGAAACGGCGCCGTGTTGTTTGACAGACCGGTGGCGTCGCTGCGTTTCCACAGGGAGCCAGGGGGATGGCATCACGTGATTTTTTTGAAGCCTAGTCATAAAAAAAGTCGGCCCGGAAGTGCGCCGGTTGGCGGTATACTATAAAATTCTACCTCGTTCGGTGGGATTTACGAGTTACGGAGCTGTCGAAACTGACGGTCGGAATCGTCGGAATTAAGACGGCGAGTTGGTCCTGTCGGTCCTCTCTGCATCTATTCTTGTATCCCTGTTGTTTTGGCGTTTAACTTTAAGCATGACGGACGGAGCCGACCGAGGAGCGACGCCGGCGATGCCCGAGATCGTCGAGATTCGGAGTCTACGAACCACCGAAGCGTGAAATCCGCGTGACGCAGAGCACCGCTTGAGCAACAATTTTGACGACGGAGAACGACATCAAAGGTCTCTATCGAAGAGTCGCCTTGCAAAGTGTTTGCGATCGCGGCGGTCGCGCTTGATTTTGTGGACGCATCGTCTGCTGGAGTTTCCTAACCGCGATGGGATTGTGTAGTGTAGAAAATTGCAGTTATCGGTCCGAGCCGTCGAAGAAGTCGCGCACTGGTGTTTCGTTTCATCGGTGAGCGCGTACACCCTTTGCTGATGAAACTTCAAAATTAATATATATCGCTTCCGAATATGCTCCCAGTTTCCCGAGACGTCGTGTGTCGCAACCGATGGGTGAGGCACTGAACGGGGAAGTGGTTGGACTCTCTCAAAGAATAGCGTGGTGTGCTCAGCGCACTTCCAGTCCGAGGATTTCGAGCGGAGCCTCACTGATTACCGTGTCTTCTGTCAACCTTGTAATTATTTTGTCTGTCTGAAAGGGGCACCGTAACTATTTCAAAAGTCAATGTTGCGTTGCAAAGCAAGTTATGTTGTAAATGTATGTTGCGTGTATTGTTTTAACTTTCGAAGTGGTTCTAATGTAAATAAAAGGTGAATTAAAACACTACGAGACAAGTGGATCTAAGCTTTACTCGCGGTGACAAAAGGAAGCTGCCTCAACAAGGTAAGTTGATATATCCCACGAGCGCAGCAGGAGGGGTATAAAGTTCATGATTCGTTTTCATTTCTATGTTGGATCTTCCGAATTTTCGGGCGGACGCCTCGCATATCGCTAAATCATTTCTCGTTGCCCAAGACATCGCAATGAAGACGCCTGCTGCTCTCGTGCGCTTTCGCAGAAGAAAGGTTCTCCTTTTTTTGTAAACAGCTCGGAAGAGAAAACTAAAGCGGACGGAAGGACCGCTGCCCAGGGCCGGCTATATGCTCTAATGCAGCGTCTCAGCTGAGACGAACTTAAGAAAGAACTGTCAAGGTTGGAGCGCGCGAGCGCGTGAGACGCGATTTAAGATTGATCGCTACCTTTGACAGTGCTTTCTTGAGACAGTCTGTGTTGAGACGCTGCTTCGAGCGAGCCACTCTACTTGCACGACGAAGCCTTCTAGAGATTCGCCAACGACGTAGGTGCACCGCGAAGAACTGCTCTAGTTGTGAAATTTTACAGTTCAAGCTCTATCCGTAGCGTCGAGAAATACAAGGCAAAACAACGACAAATAGACGCAACAAATCCGACACCCACCGCCTCCGCGCTCACTGACTATTCCGTAAATACAAGGCAAAAGAAAGCCAAGCAGACGCTACAAATCCGACACCCACCGCCTCCGCGCTCACTGCCTACGGCGTAAATTGAACATACTACAGCTCACCATAATAGCGCCTCTACTAAAACCCACCAGAAAAAGTCACGTGCCGGGACCGACTCGTCCCGAGATGCATACCGTTTCCGGAAAAAATGTGAGGAGGGTAGGGGGAGAGGCGGCTTCAGAAGAAGTTGCCTTGCGGAGGCTAGGCTCGTGACGTCATGCCACCCCCTGATAGGAGCTAAGCCTTTTTCTTTCTCTTTACTCTTTTTTCTCAGGTAAGTTACTTCGTTGCAAATTTAAAAAAAAAAATGCACCATCTGTGGGCAACGCTGCACAAAGTCGTAGCGCGATAGGTGAAAAACCGAATTTTCTGGTCGATTTAAAGAGCCTGCCGTCTCCTTGTTTCACCCTGTAGTTATATGGGATTTGGAAATAGCGACCTGATATAATGGAATGACTTACATGTCGAGTCAAGTCACGCAGATAACGATTTGAAATTCTTGGGAACCACCAACAGGTCATTGAGCGAGATGAAGATTTCAGCTCCTCCGTGTAGCAATAGACGATCCACATTTACCAGTCCTAGGTACTTCCGGAGCTGACATGTGCTAGACGGTGTTGATTAGTTCAGAAGTTCCTTTATTTTGGCTTCGGGGGTGCGACTCAATGCTTATTCACATGATTCCCCAGAAAATCTATGTTTAGTGCACCATACTTCCCATTTGGCGACACTGGTTACAGCTCCTCCCTGGTCGACTTTTCAAGAGTTCGTAGACGTTTCGTTTATATTCTCTCTCGGATGCACTGGGGTGTTATCAAGAAAAGCCAAACAAAAGTCAAAACCTCTGAGAACCTTGCCCAAGAAGTGTTTATAGATCTGCGCATCATTACGTAGCCTAAATGGCATCCGAACAAATTTGAAGATATCAAATAGGGTTACGTGTTTAATAATAATAATAATAATAATAATAATAATAATAATAATAATAATAATAATAATAATAATAATGTTTATTTTTCCATCAAACAAATGATGGAGGGAGACCGGGAAAAAAAGCTGCATCATGCAGCTTGACGAGTCCCCGGCCCCCTCTCACACAAACAGCAGTGGCACAAGAAAAAATAAACAAGACAAAATGACATTCAAAAAGTAATCGGGCGGTAATATTAACGTTTTTCGTAGTAACATGATACATACATTGAGAGTTCTATGGAACTATGTTTTTATGTAATACATGATATATACCATAGATTCATTGGGAGGATATATACACAGAAAATGTCATACATGTATGCATTTAGATATATACACAAAAAACACGAAAAGAATTATACAACTTAAAGCACTGGAAAAAAACTAACAAAAACCACACTGGAAAAAAATTCTCGAATATCTTTTCTCGATGACTTAGTGGGATCAATATTTTTGGAGCTTAGAAAATTAAGTCTCTTGTTGTTAGTTTCTCTTAAGATATTAAATTTCTATTGGGAATGTCGTCATTAGCGATTGGTTTCGCATGCTATGCTCGAGCGAGGCTTATTTTTAAAAACAACAACCTACTGAAGACTTTTAAAGATAATCTTTGGAGGTGAGGGATAGGATACCAAGCATGAATTGTTGTGTAGTTTAGTCCGCTATAATCTCCGCAAGAGCCTTCAGTCTGCACCTTTCATTGACACTATACTTCGTTCCATACTTAGTGTAAAACGCTGTCAAAGCTACTGGCGCGAGCGGGTGGCTTAATCTATGGATCTGTTTTCGCGAGAACGCGTGCAAATTATCTGCGAGAACAAACCTCATGCTAGCGCCAGCAGCTTCGACAGCGTATAATAAGTATGAAACAAATCAGAGGTGTAGTGTGGACGCAGCTGTTCAATGAAGGTCCTGTCAGTCCCGAATTCATCATATTTTAAAATTCCTGACTTCGTACTTCACATTTTTGTGGTGCTAGACGACGGGAGTGGGCATGTTAGGAGTCGTCCGGTAGTATTGTTGAAGGGCTGCACGTCGCGTTTCACAGATTGCTCTCTGTTACCGGGCTGGCTCAGGCAGGGAAATGTGTGTAGAATTGTGTCAGTACTGGTTTTGTTCCTTGCGCAAAGCAGTATGAGTCTCAGCAGTGGTGGACGCGAGAGAATTCCACATACGCCCCTCTGAGTGGTAACGTCTGGAGAGTTATGATGTGTCATGTCGAGTAGAAAACCGAACCGAGTAAAAACATCGGCGGCAATAATCGAGTATCGGGCGACTGCAACACCCATATGAGCGTATGGCGCAATCCAAAATCCAAGGCTGCCGATCTCAGCCCGTAAGTTGCAACGACAGGTCCAGTGGCTGCTTGCAGAGCATTTGTTAGTGTGGAGCGGTTATTGTCATTTGAGGTGGCAAACAATTACAATAACTGCTGCTCCCATATCAATAAGACGTCGCACCCTTCCTTGGAAGTCGGCGATGTGGAAGAGTATAGGGGCTGAGAGACGACTGAACTGAACTAGCCGCCATTAGTAGCTACTCCGTTTGTTTTCCTGGAAAAAAAAAAGGGTCTTGGCACTGACCTGCATAGGATTCCAAACGTGAGACGGTGCCAGCTTTATTACCTTTTGTAGATCAGCATTTTGTGCGGTTCTTTTTGATGCACCACAGAGAATAGAAACCAAAATAATTTAAGTAATGTTTTAAATCATAACTCGAATCGGGATTTAAATTTAGCCCAGTTTTACGATAAGGATTTTAGTCAAATTTTCCCCGCAAAAATCATTCCAAAAACAGTAGTCATTTTCGGTTTGTCTATCATTTGATGTTTTCTATGTGCATTTATGTTATACTGAAATCAAAGACATCAAATAAGGAAGATATATAGGAGGCTGAATACGACCAAAAACTATTGCTCTTCTGAGCAGATAAGAGCACTGAGCATTTTTTTCTATCCTCCATTTTGTTGGCAAGTTACGCAATATCCTATTTCAAGCAAATCAAAATGCAAAAGGGAAGAGCGAAAGCAAGGAAAGTAATATCTTATTCCAAACAACTCAGGATGCGAAATAAAAAAAAAAAACGCTTTTTCGCTACCTAAAAAGAAGCCGTTTTTGTTCTGGTATGTGTTAGAACCATAAAAGTTTGTTAATTTTACTTTCATCCGCATTTTATCAGTATTATGAAGGAGCAAACAACGTGGCATGCTTCAAATTACATATAGTGATAAAAAGATAAAACGCTTCTATATAGAGTGATATAAATAAAATTAATTGAATTAAATTGAATAAGTCTGATTTAAATGAGATAAATCTGATTTACATCAGATAAATCTAATTTATTTGACTTTTTCAAAACAATGCTTTTCCGTTTTGCATCGAAAGTGCAGACATGGTAATTTAATGCTTGGTCGAAGCCTGAAGTTGCTTGAGCCACTTTGGTTCACCTTGCGAGTGATGGGGATCCGAGGCAGCCGAATCTTGACCAGACCAGCTGTGTAATTATGCGTGTTTGTCTTGATGTTGAAGTTTCCAACGCGTTCCTGGTGATGGGAGGTAGAGTAGCGGAGTCAAAATATGATGCATTCGTTTCTAAGCTCTTACCTGAAAGCTCGGCTAAATAGTCCAGAGAGCTGTCACTGAATGTCGTAAATATTTCCACGCGCGGCGGCGAGCGAGCACGTGCGTGGGCGGATTCTGCTTCTGGTGCTCGACGTGAACAGTCGCGGAATGGCTGGCTCCTCCGGAGCTGCGATAACGGCCCGCGGCCGTGGTTTTTTGTCTGGTGGCTGTGCGTCTTCCACCGACGATTACAAAGTTGCTCTGCCGCCCATCCTAACTGGGGTGGCGTGTTTTAGCTCTGTTTTGCTGCATTAGCGACATCAAGGGACGCCCGTACAAGATTGAAGAGTTAGGGAAGAACTGAAACGGTGTGCTGTTCTCAGCGACATTGCGGCTTTTGGGGCCTTTCAAATGAATCACGTCTGGTTAGCAATGGTACGTACGCCCGAGGCCAGGGGGCGACTTTTGAATGCCAAAAGACTCAAGGTGAAGGGACTCCGCTGTGTCATCATCGATCCCAGCACAACCGAGGTTCGTGTTCGCCTTTACTGGCTTCATTTTGACGTACCGGACGACGCGGTCCGCAGACTCCTCGAGCCCTACGGGAAGGTTGTCGACGTCGGGCGCGAAAAGTGTCGGGTCGCGGGATTTGAGGGCGTAGAGTCCACCACCCGAGTCGCCTGCGTGACGCTCAGGAGTGGTGGCACGCCGGACAGCATCCCTCACCAGCTGCGACTCTACGGGGCTAACATGCTCGTCGTCAGCCCTGGGAGGGCGCTCGTCTGCTTGCGGTGCAAGCGCTCAGGGCACATTAGGCGAAACTGTCACGTGCCGAAGTGCTCGGAGTGTTTCCGCTTCGTGCATGAAAATGAAGAATGTGTTAAGACATATGCTCGCGTAACCGGTGGTACCCAGGCGAAAGACATGTGGCTCTCAACCATGGATCTTGGAACTGAACCGGAACCGAACCGAAAAAATATATAACGGTAACCGGTTCAAAACGGTTCAAGGCATTTTTTTATTTTTTGTTTGTATCACAAAGTGAATATATGGGAATACAAAATTGGCAGCTGTATTTCTATGTATTGATCAAATCGTCATATACAGAATTGCAACGTATGATAAATTGTAGGTTTTCGTGGCGCTTTTGTATTGGCACTATGATTAACCATGTGTCACGTTGTCACGTGACGTCATGGTGTCAAAACATGCTGTCAAGTAATATCACGTGACTCACTGAGTCAAGTCGATTTAATTTAAGGAAGTCACTAGGTGTATTAACCTTGTTGACAGCGTGACGTAACATGACATCACAATTTCGCACCGAGAGTCACGTGATACCGTGACGTAAGCGATTTTCTTAACCCCGAGTCGAGTGCCCGAGTTCATGACAGTCGGCATCGCCAAACATTCGAGTAACGGCTCATGTTCAATGAAATATGTTAATAGCCCAAGTCGAACAATATCTGAAGCTCAGCCCAAGCTTTTGCTTTCCAAACTCTAGCGCATGACTATGATGAACACTGACGGTATATAATTAGCGTCAGATCACGTGGCCGTTAGTTCAAATTGCGAGTTGAGGTGGGGATTGACCGCTGTTTCTTTTCTTTATTTTTTCTGCATCTACTATTGCGCGGAGGGGAAAACTAACAGACGTTTTCGCAAGCTATCAGCGTCAGGGGTTACTACTTAGCAGTATTTACTGAAAGTACAAAAAATGTTGCACGACCAATTTTACATCATTGATACACCCAAACATTTTTCGTCGTTGCTGAATTGCCTCAGAAAGATGTACCCGAGGATAGAAGTACTGAAATGACTAAATGCGACTTATTAATATGACGTTACATAGAACTACATGTGTGTACGAGAGAGATACTTGAAGGAAAAAAAAAAGGTCTTAGTGGCCTCAGAGGGACAGCCGAACGTTGGCAGTCGCTCTAAATCTCGCACGAACGTCGTTCTCAAGCTATTCCCCAAGTTTCGACCACCTCTGTATTTTGTTTAAAGGAACAAAAAACGATTTTATGCATTCACTAAATACTACTCACAATCACTCCCTAAAGTTAATAACTGAATAAACGTGTCTTAGCTCTTCTTTCTGGGCAATGGCAGTCGCCAAACAAATTAGAGAAATCTGAGCATTGTTCATGCCCTCAACTCGGAGCCAGAAGCGGCCTGGTGCCTATCCTATGCCTCCAACGTTAATCATACCCCCGCGTTGAGACTGGAAAGAAATAAAACGCGTGCTGAGCTCCAGGCATCGTTAGAGTTCGGCTCTTCTCATCAACGCAGTGGTTGGACACGAGCCGCTACCCAAGTGTCCGCCGAGGCATTGATTGTTACGAGCCGAAGTCTCGAGTGCTCACGCACTTCTCGTGTCCAATCCATGAGCCGCGCTCGACTGTTGTCAGGCGGGTGGTTTTGATCCCACAATTACGTCATCAATTTTTGCGAAGGCGAGACTAAACGAAATAGTCTCATTTTATCCTCGCAATTTCACCGCGGCAAAGAAGCTTCTGAATCAGTGGCGGTCTGTGCGAGTGTACTTGGGCCAGACTAGGACCAGCACGCCTCTGAAAAGTCATGAACATTCCAACCCCATATCGTTTTATTACCCCTTTAAACTTCACGGGGTGCAAAATAAAAGCAATGGAGGGTTGTTGTTAACAAGCGACAAATATAATTGTCAAATTAACTCACCCAAACAGAGAAGGCAATTCCACAGGACTACAAAATATTCTCTGGAGGAGCAACAAAAAAAAAAAAGAAAGAAAAGGAAGTCTGTGCGTGTGTGTGTGTGGGGGGGGGGGGGTTAGTTTTAAAAAATACTGTGTTGTAAAGGTTCCTCGTCCCCGCATCTTCGGAGCAGACCAAAAACCGTGGCCCAGGAAACTACTTTGTTTGCAAAAAACTCTCGCCAAAAAGCGCGTTTTTGTCCTGCCAGACTCTCGCCCCGTTCCCCGCGACGATGCACTAAGAATAATAAAACGTGCCTTTCAAATACTTGGCTTTCACTGAGCTTGAACCTCCTGCAGCTTGCATTTTGCACCATTGAATTTGGTTTTCTCAGCAAGAAGAAATCACAATGACCACCAGAATGTAGTGTGATGACGTCACGTGCATACCATGTTAAATAGTTCAGCTTTCTGGTGAAATGCGATGTTCGCAACACTAGCAAGAGATGTCCTAATTGTAAAGTTGTGCACTATTTATAGCAGTCTCGGGATGATATACGGCAGCCTAGAGATATGTGTTAGAGCTCACGACTGTTGAAGCATAGTGTAGTAAAGTGAGGGCCCAAAACAAGTGCAAGTAAAAGCAAATATAACTTTAGCCTCCCGAGGCAGTATTTCGCGAAGTTTCGAGCTCATGCAAGCTGATAAAATGTGATTTACATTAGGATTTTAAAAATCTTTGTCCTTCGGGCTATTTAAGCATAATTAGGAATTTGATTGCATGCATCTTTATACATCTCTTTTTGCAGTAAGGCGTTCTATAAGGAATTATTTTGAAAAATGCCATTAATTATCTCTCTTTTTGCACATTTCGTGTATTTGCCTTTCGATCTGTCATGTGAGCACAGAGTCCTTTTTGGCGTATTCTGCAACCCGATGTTTCACACTGCCAATCAGCGAACAAAAAACACATTTACGCAGACTCAACAGCTCGCGTAGTTTCGAGTATCGTCCTTCCGTGGTGGCCTCAAGCGGTTATGTGAACTTTATAAAGTAAAATTTATTGATCATTATAAAAATATATATATATTTAATTAGTAACTAGAGGTTTGCCAACATGAATAAAGGGCCGACCATCCTAAAGCAATGCCTCCCCCCCCCCCCCCCAAATTATCTGAAAGGTGCTCTGCAAATCTTTTCCGGCGTTTTTATCCTCGACAGGCAGGTTGTAAGTGATTTGGGACAGCCTTAAGCCCGGTTCACACAGTTGCGTTTGACTGCGTTTGACTGCGTTGCGGCAGCGAGACACCAGGACATCCCTGCTGCTTATATCGCGTGCCAAGAAGATTCCTTGAATTGGATTCCACGCTTCATACGAAGCACAGATGTGCCGGTGACTCGCTTTCGGTTCTCGCCGCAACGCAGTCAAACGCACTCAAACGCAAGTGTCTGAACCGGCCTTTACACGCATTTCCGATTTTGATCCACGCGATAGCGGTAACTGGCCTCTTTTGCATCCCATTTTCATTCGCCGTGGAAACCTACCTCGCGTGGACTAGTCAGGAGTGTGTCTGCCTCGCAACCGAAGGGTCGTGGGTTCGAATCCTGTCTAAAATTCTTAAATATTTTTCTTTAAGGCAAAGTAATTACATTTCATGTTTTAATCACTTTCATTCCACGCGTGATGTCCCGTTTCACATGAGCATGGTGGGTTGTTTGAAATTCCTGCGCGAGGGCATGTGGCCGAGACGTTATGACCCTATCGACCAATCAGGATTTTTCAGTCACGCCGCCGACATCGGCTTTTCTGCGACATGAGCTCCTTAAAGGCCTGTTCACACATGCAGCGGAGCGCTACAAGCATAGCGCTGACCTTGCGCTAAGCGCGTGCTGACGGGAGCGTTCACCAGCTTTGTATCGCACCGTCAAAACTGTTGCTCATGGCAGATTATA